>NIVC01000092.1:562500-588199 GCA_002269645.1 Macrostomum lignano | reverse complement strand
ATGAGTATGGGGACGATATGTTTCCCATCCGATATGAGATAGATAAAAGAAAACGTTTTTTAAGACAAGATATTGTTTATGCTGAAATAGTAATTGAAATTGAAATAGATAGATTGGTTAGAAAAATAAAAAAACTTAGGAAAAAAATAAAGGATTGTTTAAGTTACCCTGCGACTGTGAGGATAATTGGTGCTCAATAATATATGAAATGAAGTTAATGATTTGCTCAAACAATTACATGCTTTAGTTTTTTACAGACCCGATAAGTAATTTTTCTGTTAATCTCTTCCAGTTATTCAAGACTTTTTCCTTATTTAATTTTTTAAGTTCTTTTGGAAATGTTGAATAATAATTATCTATATCTTTTTCATATTCTAGAAATGTATTATATTCACAATCACATTCGGATTCACAATCACAATCGTAATAATAATTATTTATTGCCGCTTTGTATTCATTATATTTACTTATTATATCTTCTTTTTGTTTTTTATCTTTTATCATATTTTTTATCTCTTCTTTTAAACCATATGGATATGTTTTAATTTTATCATCTAAATATCTTTTATCATCAAATGGACTTAATGTTTTTTTATCTGTCTCGATGACAAACATCTGATGCTTATCTGAATTTAATCGATATTGTGGAGCATGATAATTTTCAATTGTATTAAGGTAATCTAAAAGTACGTTTTTATAATCATCAAATGTTATCTTTTTTACTGCTGCTCTTGATACCCCTTTTATTTTTTTTACCTCTCCTCCTGTCCTAAAACCTTAAATGCATAGCATTTTGATCTTATTGCTATAAACTCGGTTATGATTTTGCTATTTAATTCATCTTTCATTTTAAGTACAACTTTTTTATTTTGATCTGATTTTAAAGGATGGTTATCCGGATAGTCGGAGGTCCAATGTATCCTTAATTTTTTCCATATCTTTATAGACATCGAACCTTTGGTTCGGACTCCGTCCGATCATCTGTTTCAACCTTAAATACCAAACTGTCGGTGTCTGCATATATTGGATAGTTATCTGGCCATGTTTTATTTATAACATCATAATATATTCATACATTACCAGCTTTGCATAATCTAAAACAACCATTCCAATAAATATTGGTTTAAGAAATTTTGTTGTTTTATTTCTCATATGAATACCCATAAAGTTATCATCAAATTTTATAAAGTCTTTAAAGTTAGGTTTTGAGAAATATTTCTTTGCTTTATCAATATCCTTTTCTAAATGGAATTGGGTTCTATCTCTAATATTTTCAACCGTTTTTCCATAAAAAGCATTATTCATTAATTTCCAATAATCTTTCTCAAAATTTGTTTTTGACATCTGTCTCTGATTTGAATTAAAGTCAATATATTTAGCTAACCAATCTTCCTCAATAAACGATATTGTTCGATGTACTTTAGACACTTTTAATCCCTGCTTTTCATAAAATTGTAGAAGCTTATAATGCACTACATAGTTTTTCTTATCATGTAAATTTAATATTAATTTTTTTGTTGCTAGATGTTTTGTATTATCTACTTTAAGATAATCTTTTTGTGTTTGTGATAAATCATCTTCATTAACTGAACAATGCTCTGGAGCTAAAGGATATTTATATGTTTTTGCTTTTGCTTCCCGAGTATATTGCAAATCCACCTCTACGATACAGCCCCTTCCTTCGGGAATATTTTTGTAATAATCGGGGTCATCTTCCCATTGGAAATCAGCTATTGGTAATTTTTGTTTCATACAACCACCGTATAAATTGTTTGCATCTAGATATAATACATATGATGATTTTTCTTTTTTATTATAATTTGGTAGATATTTATTATTTACTTTAGTATATCTATCTCCTAGTACACCCGAGAATCCACCGCGAATTCCTCTCTCAATCATTAACAACATATCATGATCAGTTAGTAAATCAATCTTAACATCTGTGTATTTCAAACCACAAGCCCATGTTAATCCCGGTGCACTGAAACAATATGCGGGATCAATTTTAAAATTCTCATATGTATGATTCCTAAAGTTTTCAAATGCATCAGCTAATAGGAGAACATCTGCTTTAAGATATAGATTATGATAATCTTTAAATGTTTTACAATTAAAGTATTTCCATACTTTTTGAGCGTGTTCATAATCCGATTCACTTATATTTGATTGTGATAATGTGGAATAAAACTTTTCTATGGGCGGTAATTCGGTATGAGAAAATACCTCTTCAGATGTTACATATTCATATGGATAGATGCCCTTGCGAGTTAATAGCATTAGTTCTTCCTCGGATAGTTTTTCCTTTTTGAAACGATTCAATAAGATTGGAAAGTTTTTCTTTACTATTTCTAAATCCCATGGTTTTGGAACTAATGATGAAACAACATTTGCTAAAGATGTTGATAAGAATCTCAAGGAATCTAGAAATACTAGATGGGAGTATTTCTTACCATATGTTATTGATATGTAATTTTCTGATGTTTTAGGTAATATATTTATTTCATATTCATCCTTTCCTAAATGAAGCAATTCTCGAACTAAGAAATGAAAATCATATCCGGAACCATTATGAAAAAATACTGGTATTTCCTTACATCCTTTTCCTTCTTTTGCATTACATGATCTACATGCTGCCCCTCGATATTTTCCGTTAGATGACAATGTTCTCGTATCTTATTTTTCTTACTTAAATATCTTTTGCACATAAAACAATTTGTTGCATTTTTATAATTGTCTCTATCCTTATTTGTCATATTAATATTTTTTGATAATTTATCATATTGATTTTGAATATATTCAAATACATTTACTAATGATTCTGCCATGTGCTTAGCTGCATCATTACCGTGGTAAGTAATCATCCTTGATTTAAATATATGATCAGCTACAGAGTGTACATATATACAATAACTATTCGGAAACTGTTGTGCCAATTTTTTTGTGCATTCGTCCCGTAGGGTCGCATGCTTTGCATGATCGTCCCGTAGGGTCGCATGCTTTGCATGATCCCCATCATCAGATGCCGTCTGTGATTCTTTTAAGGGAACATTTGTTGCTTCAAAATCAGCATATATTACTATTGGTTTTTTAACTGCCATATAATGTTGTTGGAACTTTAGGGTTGCATCTTCAGATGCTGGCATTATAGCATTAGTAAATTTGTGATCTAAACAAAATCGTTGGTGGTTTTTAAGAGCTGTTTCATCCTTTTTAAATGTAAAACAATTTCTACATAGTGGATATCTATTTCTATTTTCTCTTAAAAAAGAACTAATATCTTTTATGTATATATAATGTGTTTCATTTTCGCGCTGCATGTACAAAAGATCGATTTGATCTGGTGCTGTTATATCAGTTGCTGGCTTAACAAGATAACACCTTTTCTTATACCATTCTGGATCGACCTGTTGGGTCGCGGACTCCGTCCGATCGGTTAAAATTTCTTCTAGATCTTTTGGTTCTTCAATTGTAAACACATTAATATTTAAACCATTCATTTTTTCAATCTTATATATATCATCTATTGCTACTGGGTATGATATGTTTTTCATTATTATTTCATCCTCATATTGTCTATAATTATATATTTTATTATGTGTGATTCTACTTGATTGTGATATTTATGAATTAATAAACACCATAATAAACATTTATTATCTTTATTGTCTGGATTTATAATCATAGGTGATTTAAATTTGAGCTTCATATGTGATCGTCCTTTAAGAATTTCTATAGGTGCAATCTTTACTATTGCTGAATTACAGGATACAAATATAAACCCAGATCCGTTTTCTGTCATCTTATCTATCCATTCATCAAACTCAGCTTCTATTTGATCGAATTGATTGTTGTAATTTCCCATTGATAATAATGTTTTATATGATTCTTGTGAAAAGTTATTTATTACTTCAATTTCTGAATTTGCATTAAGAATATTTGGTTTTTTAAATTCTGTTTCAACTTCTATTTTATACTTAATTGGCTGTCGTTTGTTATTTGGCCTTATAGTATAATTGATTAATATGGTCTTTAATTTATCTTTCATTTGTTTAAAATATTCTTTATAATTTGTATTTATATCTATATCTATATATATTACTTCAGCTCCATTTTGTCCTTGTGGTTGGAGGTTATCAATATCATTTAATTGTCTTTCTAAACGTATCTCATTTTCTGCCCTAATTCTTGCTTCTATTTCAGCCCTATCGGCAATTCGTTGTGCTTCGATTTGAGCTATTAATTGTGCTCTAAGTTCAGGGTTGTCGATTTGAGCTAAAATTGCTTCCATTTTATAGAATAAAATTTATATAATGTTTGAATTATTGATTTTTTAATTTTGCGTTTTTGGTGTCCAGACCCTCCCCCCAGGAGCCTATTCGAGATCTGCTTTTGGTAATAGCAATCCATTGCCCATAACGTTTGAATTTAAGAAAATTCCTGAACCTGCTTTTGGTCGCATTTCGAGATATAATCCGCTTCCGTCGTGTTTTTCAATGATATTAAAATCTTTTCCTAACTTAGTAAAAATCTTCTGAACAGCCGGTCTAAAATTGGATCCAATATTGTCAAAAAATCCTTTAGCTTTCTCACCCGTTTTTTCTAAAGTTTGGCCAAATTCATGTAGTTTATCTGCGACAACTCCGCTTCCTTGGGTTGTTCCTTTTAGTACCAAACCATTCCCGTGATTTGTTCCTTGCAAGAGTAAACCTTTTCCAGCTGATAACCTAGCTTCTGCATTTCTTTTTTGCTCGGCTGTTGCTGAACTACTATTAATTGTATCGATAAGTTTTTGTTTAAATTGTGCGTCCTGCGTTATTTGCTGTCTTTGAAATTCGGCCTCTCTTTTAGCTTTTTCGTCCGCAGCTTTTTTGTCATTTACTGCTTTTGCAATTCCAGCTGCTCCGCCAGCAACTCCTCCAGCTGCTCCAATTCCTGCAAAAATTATTGGGAGCAAAGCTGCAAGGGGTAAGATTCCCCCCTGTTTCGCTCTTAACTCTCCTAGCTGTTTTACATTATCATGAATTCTTTTTCCGGCTAAACCGACTGCTCCAGCTGCGCCAAGTCCTAAAAGAAGCGGTAGAATGGGTAGTAATCCGCCGTCCTTTTTAGTGTGAGTCTCCATTAAAAATTTCACATCGGAGTCTGTCAACCTATAATTTCTGCCGCGATTCTTAAAGGATATTGGCCTTCCTTCTTGTGCATATTTTGCTGCGAGTTTAAATGTATCGATGTCGTAGTCAAACTTTTTACCTAATCGATCCAATCTTTTTAACATTGTGTGGGTTTGCTTATTATCATCAAGATTTAAGGTATCTACAATTTCTCCTATAAAATATAACCGGTTTTCATCATCATTAACTGAGTCCATTTTTATATTGTTAAAATTTCTTTAATCCTTTTCCACCTTTAATAGTATTTAACATTTTATTAAAATCCTGAATATCTTTATTACTTATTGGCGTGGTTTTCGTGGGGGTTTCTGTTGGTTGTGCGGCTTGTGCCAGCTTTAAATCTTTTATTGCATTTATTTGTGAGAGGGTGTCGTTAAAATCTCTCAATTTCTTTAGTTCTTCTGCCGCTCTAGCTGCTTCAATTCCGCCCTTTACGGCGTTGGTTATAGAGCCTGCTGCAGAGCCAGCTTGCCCTATAAGCCCCATATTGTCTTTAACAAAATTTGCTGCTGTTCCAACCACATCAAAAAGCCCCTCACCTCGGTATTCAACTGGGTCTCCTACCTGCAATTCATTCAGATTTTGCATATGTGTAACGTGTGTCATTTTTTGTTCTATTTTTAGTAACAGAAAAAAAGAATACGAGAACACACAAAAGAATATTTTTCAACCCAAGATGGTGTATATACTGCATTGAGTCATTTTTTTCTGGACGTCCAGAATTTTTCTGGACGATTTGTTAAAAACTTATTCATTGATGGTGGGCACCCCATTTTACTTGTGACGCGCGGAGCCTGTCTTCTTCTTCCTGAGAGATGAGCTAGAACTGGGTTGATGGCTGTGGTTTTTATAGAGTTGGATGGCTGAGTGGGCGTTCAATTCCTGCTACGGCAAGATTTTGCAAGCTAGCCAATAGTGGCTATGAGAGTAATTTTTTGTTGAGTGTTACTATTACCATGACTCAGTTTAAACTCTTTTGTGACCCTTCGCGCCTGCGGCGCGGGCAAGGGGTTATAGAGTAGTAGTATAGAAAAAGACGCTTCTAGATCAGACCTTATTTTAATGACCGTTTGTAAGGTCTTAAGAGGGGGGACGCGAGGGGGGTGTTGGGGAGTGTTTGGAAGTGTTGGGAAGTGATTTTTATTGTTAGGGGTGATTATGGGTGATTAGATGTGTTAAGGGTGTTTAGATGTGTTTTTTTATTTACCCCCCGTGTCCCCCCTCTAGACCCTTAAAACGGTCATTAAAAAAGTGCTCTGGGTCTAGAAGCGTCTTTTTCTATACTACTGCCGATTTCGGTCAATCAAATTCTACTCCACCTCGCCTAGGCGAGAAAACAACGCGGTAGAAAAAGATAGCAATTATTACTATTAATAATTTAACTATTTTATATTTAGCATTAAAGAAATAAATAATTTACTTCTTCAATCAAAACAACAAGAGTTGAACGGATGGCGGGCACAGGTTAGCTGTAATTCCGATGGTTGCCTGATATGGCCTACTAGGGAGAGAAGAGATTAGAGACTAATAAAGAGATAAGAGACGGGGGGAGACAGGAGAGGGAAAGAGAGGCTTCGCGGGCCGGAGCTTGCCGACTCCTGGCCTGCGTGAATGAAGCGAATGAGCAGGGCGGCAGAGCCTGTTCAATACAAATAACCAAATAAACTCAATTAGAGAACCGGAACTGCCTGGCTGACAGAGAGATGGAACAGGGCAGACAGGGTTTAAACAGAATGCGACCTTGATTTTCATGGTTGGCGGTTACCGTAAACAGGGCAGGTGGCAGCTCAGAATTCGGCACCTGACAAAAAACAGAAACACCGTCTCATGGCTGAAGGGGAACAGCGAATCGAGCGAACAATGGTCACCTGCGCGATTCTGGAAACAACTGCGGCGGCCACGGAGGAAGACAGACATAGAAATACAGACAAACCGACAGACAGACAGACAGGCAGACAGACAGACAGACAGGCAGACAGACAGACAGACAGGCAGACAGACAGACAGACAGACAGACAGACAGACAGGCAGACAGACAGACAGACAGACAGACAGACAGACAGACAGACACACAGACACACAGACAGACAGACAGACAGACAGACACACAGACAGACAGACAGACAGAAAAACAGACAGACAGACAGACAGACAGACAGACAGACAGACAGACAGACAAGCAGACAGGCAGGCAGACAATCAGTACTCAGGTGGCGCCGCCGGCCCTGCCAGTCTCGGACAGGCGCGCCTTCACTCTCAGCAGGTTGAGCATCTCGCCGAGGCAGCGGCAGCGGGACTGGCAGAGCAGCTCGTCAACTTTGGCCCGACAGCGTCGTTTCGGCTGGCCGCCGTCATCGCCACCGACGCCGACGGTCTCCTCCTGGCCATCGGCGTCGGTCCAGGCCTGGCCGATCTTCGCCTTCCAGACGGCCTCCAGCGCTTCGAGAGCGGCGGCTGCCCGATTGATCCGGTCGCCGATTCGACTTCGGACTGTCCGACAAAACGTTTCGTAGGGTCGGCGCTGTTTTTTCGACATCGCCAGCTTGCCGGCCAGAGCGACGGCGGTGAGCTCGTGCACCAAGCTGAGCAGGCAGGCCGACTCGCACAGGCAGGAGAGCCGCTGCAGCTGCTGGCCGAACAGCGGCTCAACGGGGGCGGTCGCTGCTGACCCGCCATCGGCGTTGATGACCTCCACGGCTGCCAGCTGGGCGTCGAACGACTCCAACAGCGGGTCGATTGAGGATGCGTCGGCGACGCCGGCGGACGAATTGTCGGTTGACGGTGGCAGCAGGTTTAAGAAGTAGTCGATGGCTGGGGCGAGGAGCGCCTGGCGAATGGAGAGGGGATGGGGCTTGTATCAGCTACACAAGTTTGAAAATCCCGAAATCCCTGGGATTTTCCTGAGGCCGAAATTCATAATCCTAGAATTCCAAAATCCCAAATCCTAAAATCATAAAATCCCAAATCCAAAAATCCCCAAATCCCTAACATCTCAAATCCTAAAATTCGAAAAATCCCAAAACCTGAAACCCCAAACTTCCAAACCGGAAGTTGAAATCCCAAATTTTAAAATCCCAAAATCCCCAAAATTCATAAAATCCAAAAATTCCCAAATCCCTAAAATCCCAAATCCTAAAATTCCTAAAATCCCAAATCCAAAAAAATCCCAAAATCCCTTACATCTCAAATCCTAATATTCCTAAAATCCCAAATCCAAAAACACGAGGCTTAAATCCCAAAGCAATAAATAAAAAATTCCCAAAACAGAAGGCTAAAATCCCAAATCTTAAAATCCTAAAATCCCAAAACAGGAGGCTAAGAATGCTACATCTCTAAACAGGAATGCCAAGCTACAAAAAGCACATAAACACATGTTCCATTGCCACCAAAAGAGTTAGAGAATCCCAGTATAATAAAGCTCCCTAAACAAACCTGGGATCCTGCCGCAAAGTGAGCGGGCAGACAGGCCGGGTACGGCAGGCAGGGATGCGGCTCGATGTCGAAGGCCGGCAATGAGTCGCCAGTCGACCCAGCGGACTGCTCCATCAGCTGCTGCTTCAACGCCCTAGCCGCGTCGGCCTGCTTAGTAACGGAGCCGGTGGAAGCCATCTCAGTTGCCATGCGGGTCAGATGGCTGACACAGCGCAGGCCCAGAGACCGGTACAGCAGCCAGGCGCGCTCGTCTTCCAGCAACCGGCTGGCGTCGGCCGTGGCGGCCAGCAGGTCGGAGCGGAACTCGCGAACCAATCGAAAGTCTCGACCATCGACAAGGCCGTCGAAGGCGGGCTGCGGCGACTCGGCGCTGCTGGAGGACTCCGGCGGGGCGCCCATCTCGTAGACGCCCTCGACAATGTTGGGCCCGCTGAGCAGCAGGGACTGGTGGCGCAGCTCCAGGCCGCAGAAGACCGACTCCAGACTCGAGCTCACCCGGTCAGTCAGGGCGACGAGCTCGGGGACCTGAGCAATTCCGGCGGAGCTGGTCTAATTTGGGACTTAGAATCGGGACCATCATGAGACTTAGGATCGGGACCATCATGGGACTTAGGATCGGGACCATCATGAGACTTAGGATCGGGACCATCATGGGACTTAGAATCGGGACCATCATGAGACTTAGGATCGGGACCATCATGGGACTTAGGATCGGGACCATCATGAGACTTAGGATCAGAACCATCATGGGACTTAGGATCGGGACCAACATGAGATTTAGGATCGAGACCAACATGGGACTTAGGATCGGGACCATCATGAGACTTAGGATCGGGAGCAACATGGGACTTAGGATCAGAACCATCATGGGACTTGGGATCGGGACCAACATGGGACTTAGGATCGGGACCAACATGGGACTTAGGATCGGGAGCAACATGGGACTTAGGATCAGAACCATCATGGGACTTGGGATCGGGACCAACATGGGACTTAGGATCAGAACCATCATGGGACTTAGGATCGGGAGCAACATGGGACTTAGGATCGGGACCGTCATGGGACTTAGGATTGGGACTGTCTAGGGACTCAGAATCGGGACTGTCTAGGGACTCATAAACGGGACTGTCTAGAGACTCAGAATCGGGACTGTCTAGGGACTCATAAACGGGACTGTCTAGAGACTCAGAATCGGGACTGTCTAGGGACTCATAAACGGGACTGTCTAGAGACTCAGAATCGGGACTGTCTAGGGACTCATAAACGGGACTGTCTAGAGACTCAGAATCGGGACTGTCTAGGGACTCATAAACGGGACTGTCTAGGGACTCATAAACGGGACTGTCTAGAGACTCAGAAACCGGACTGTCTAGGGACTCAGAAACGGGACTGTCTAGGGACTCAGAGTTTAGAATTGAGACTGTCTAGGAATTGAAAATGGGACTACTGTAGAACTCAGGATCGGGACCAGCTTGGGATTTTCTAGGGATCCAAAATCGGGACTAACTGGGGACTCAAAAATTCAACTGAACCAAAAGAACATAATGTACTCGTATAAAGTAAACAAAGCCTTTTTATACACGCACCTTTCTAAAATTGCCAATCCTGTAAGCCGTGCACAGATGCTCAACAATATCGCGCCAGTTGTTTTTATAAAACATGGCCGTATTATTTAGCATAACCAGTCCCTGCGACAACAGGCCGCACCTGGCCACCTGCCTGGACAGCACAAAGCCGACGCTCTCCAGCAGGATCTGCTTCACGTCCAGCCGTTCGTACAGGTTGCTAGCCGGAGTCCAGGCGCCCAGGGCGATGAACAGGCGGATCATCCACAGCATGATATTGTAGTTACTAGGCGAGCCTGACAGGCCCTCATCCAGGAGGTACAGAGCCTGTAGCAGGTGAGTTTCGCTCTGTTTGGCATCTTCAACAAGCCAGGCGTCGTAGTGTAGGCTGACTGCCAGAAGCAGCAGGTCGTCGGCCGGTTGAACCTCGGTTGGACGGAGTCCGTCAAGCAGGTTGGCGCGGTAGGCTTGGATTAGTTCAGCTACTTTGGCATTGCGCTGCTCAGCATCCATTGGCTTGTTGAGCAGGCCGCGGCTTAGCTGCGGGATCCGGGTTCGCATGCGGAGGGGATAGTAGGCTGGCCGTTGCTATGGGGAATCTGGGAATCGGGAGTTTGGGATGTATGGACTGAGATGTAGGGACTGGGATGTAGAGGCTGGGATGTAGGGATTGGAATGTAGCGACTGGGATATAGGGATTGGGATGTAGGGATTGGGATATACGGATTGAGATGTAGGCACTGGGATATAGGGATTAGGATGTAGGGATTGGGATGTATGGATTGGGATGTAGGGATTGGGATGTAGGGATTGGGATGTAGGGATTGGGATGTATGGATTGGGATGTAGGGACTGGGATGTAGGGATTGGGATGTAGCGACTGGGATGTAGGGACTGGGATGTAGGGATTGGGATATACGGATTGAGATGTAGGCACTAGGATGTAAGGACTGGGATGTAGGGACTGGGATGTAGGGATTGGGATGTAGGGACTGGGTTGTAAGGACTGGGATGTAGGGACTGAGATGTAGGGACTGGGATATAGGGATTGGGATATAGGGATTGGGATGTAGGGATTGGGATATAGGGATTGGGATATAGGGATTGGGATATACAGATTGAGATGTAGGCACTGGGATATAGGGATTAGGATGTAGGGATTGGGATGTAGCGACTGGAATGTAGCGACTGGGATGTAGGGATTGGGATGTAGGGACTGGGTTGTAAGGACTGGGATGTAGGGACTGAGATGTAGGGACTGAGATGTAGGGACTGGGATGTAAGGACTGGGATGTAGAGGCTAGGATATAGCGATTGGGATGTAGGGATTGGGATGTAGTTTCTGGGCCATGCCGAAATTGGGATTTAGGGATTATACACGGACTATATTATTATATGACTTAGTTAATCTCTTTTAAAAGATGACTAGGGACTATAGAATTTCACAGACTCGTGTCAGAACGACAGAATAGACAATTGCTGCAGTTAAATTTGTATAGTCAAGTACCATAAGAGATGAAAGGCCCAGTGGACTAATTAGCTTAATAGATCCATTGATTGAAGCTAGGCAGAACTCTAACGAAAATGCGGAGAAGGCCTATCCATTCTCTAAAGCTCGGTCAACATATTGCAGATAATCATATATGAATGGAGCCCGCTAGCTAGAGGCTAAAAAGCAACAGAAAAAAAGCTTGCTGCTGCTGCTAGAGCAAGCAAGGCAAAAAAGATGATAGAAGAGCTGGAATGTAAGGGTGCAGCGAAGCGTTTCGAATCCGAGTCCATCGGGAACCTTAGGGCAGGCTTACGGGGCAGGTGAAAAATTGTTATTGAAACTAGATCCACTCCACTGCTAACATTAAATCCGCAGAGCTCATTTGAGCTGCTGCTGGGAGTTGTCAGGGACTGCTAATCTGGCCAATCATGGATTGCTAATCTAGCCAATCATGGATTGCTAATCTAGCCAATCATGGATTGCTAATCTAGCCAAACATGGATTGCTAATCTAGTCAATCATGGATTGCTAATTTAGTCAATCATGGATTGCTAATCTGGTCAATCATGGATTGCAAATCTAGCCAATCATGGATTGCTAATCTGGTCAATCATGGATTGCTAATCTGGTCAATCATGGATTGCAAATCTAGCCAATCATGGATTGCTAATCTGGTCAATCATGGATTGCTAATCTAGCCAATCATGGATTGCTAATCCAGCTAATCATGGACTGCTAATCTAGCCAATCATGGATTGCTAATCCAGCCAATCATGGATTGCTAATCTAGCCAGCCATGCTGCCTACCTGTTCATAGTTAATCCTAGCCGTCAAATCCCTAACAAGCTGTTGCCTATCAGCATCTGCAGCCGCCTTTGGCCACTCGGGCAGGCCAGGCCGGATCAGCTCCAGCAGCTTAGCGGGCGATGAGTTCTCGTCAGTGTCCGAGAGCAGGGAGCGGAACTGCAGCAGGTCGGAGGCCACGGCTGGCCGGCTGGCGAAGGCCTCAAAGTAAGAGCGCATGAGGGACAGGGCGGTCTCGGGCCGGCAGCTGACGGGGCAACGCCTCATCAGTTCGAGTCGGGCAAGGCACGGCCCGCTCAGGCCCGGGTGCTCAGCCGCAATGGCGTCTATGCGGGACTGCAGCTCCGATAGGCGAGGATCGGCTTCGACGTAGTCGCCGCCTTGGCTGATGTCGGCGTTAATAGATGATTGAATGCAGCTCTGCCATCTGGGGAAAGAAGTGGATTAGTATTAGTGTGGATGGAGTGGGTGCCTACCAGTCTAACTTGAACCGGAAGTGGAGATTGCTACCCGTCTTACTTGAACTGGAAGTGGAGATTGCTACCCAGCC
Organism: Macrostomum lignano; assembly: GCA_002269645.1. Classification (NCBI taxonomy): domain Eukaryota; kingdom Metazoa; phylum Platyhelminthes; family Macrostomidae; genus Macrostomum; species Macrostomum lignano. The sequence continues at coordinate 575,182 of NIVC01000092.1, read as the reverse complement.
TAATTGAAAGCGGAAGTGGATATTGCTACCCAGTCTAACTGGAACCGGAAGTAGAGATTGTTACCCAGTTCAGTTGGCACCGGAAGTGAAGATTGCTACCTAGTTTAATTGAAACCGGAAGTGGAAGCTTTTGCCTATCCAAACTAGAACCGGAAGTGGAAGCTTCTGCCTAGTAAACTGGAACCGGAAGTGGAAGCTTTTGCCTAACTAAACTATAACCGGAAGTGGAAGCTTCTGCCTAGTAAACTGGATCCGGAAGTGGAAGCTTTTGCCTAACTAAACTATAACCGGAAGTGGAAGCTTCTGCCTAACTAAACTATAACCGGAAGTGGAAGCTTCTGCCTAACTAAACTATAACCGGAAGTGGAAGCTTCTGCCTAACTAAACTATAACCGGAAGTGGAAGCTTCTGCCTAACTAAACTATAACCGGAAGTGGAAGCTTCTGCCTAACTAAACTATAACCGGAAGTGGAAGCTTCTGCCTAACTAAACTATAACCGGAAGTGGAAGCTTCTGCCTAACTAAACTATAACCGGAAGTGGAAGCTTCTGCCTAACTAAACTAGAAACGGAAGTGGAAGCTTCTGCCTAGTAAACTGGAACCGGAAGTGGAAGCTTCTGCCTAACTAAACTATAACCGGAAGTGGAAGCTTCTGCCTAGTAAACTGGAACCGGAAGTGGAAGCTTCTGCCAAACTAAACTATAACCGGAAGTAGGGATTCTTATCCCAAGCAAAGCCTTACCTGGCCCAATCGTTCGGCTCAGTGGTTAAATCTTCCCAACGAGCATCGGCGAGTTCCTGTTTGCGGCCCAGCTTCTCCAGGTAGCCCATTCGTTGCTGACGGGTCATCTCGGTAGACTGCGGACTCAACAATGAGCTCAAAGGACCGTCCAGGGTGGCCAAACAGTCTTCAAATCGTTCCTGCATTTCTAGCACCATCAAGTACAGCTGCACCTGTGGGTCAGGGGAGAGAGTGAAATCAAATCAGACATTATTAATTAAAAACATTTTTAGGCACTAATTGGCAGAAAAATATGAGAGAAATAATGAAAGCACAAAATGTATGGTTTCTGCAAGGGAATTAGAACGTAATTAAAGTGGGAGATGCACAGGAACAATGTCAATCAGTTATGCATTTATGCTGGTTCACAATCGCATTGCCTGCAAATGTAGAGATGGCCTGGATGTTTTTATGATAAGAAAGGTGAAAGGGGATAATTGAAATTCGCGATAATTAGAGGGGGGAATCAATTCTCAACTAACTCTCTTCGAGCTTGAAAGTTCGGGTCTTAACGGAAAATAAGTTGAAAAATAATTCGGTGTGAAGTGAAAAGGTAAGATAGTGCGTAGTTTATTAGCGACTATAGAAGAATGGGTGGGGAGTGACGGGAGAGATTATGGAGTGATGAGGTGACTAAGGGACTAGCTTTTTGAATAGTGAGTCTAGTGTAGGGTTTGACTAAAAACTGATCAGATAGTGACTGGGAGTGACTGGTGAGTGACTAGGGAGTAACTGGGGAGCCAATAGATCGAGTGACTGGAGAGTGACTGGAAAGTGACTGGGAAGTGACTAGGTAGTGACTAGAGAATGACTAGGGAGTGACTGGAAAGTGACTGGATAGTGATTAGAGAGTATCTGTAGAGTGACTGGAGAGTGGCTAGGTAGTGACTGGAGAGGGACTAGGGAGTGACTAGGTAGTGACTGGGGAGCCAATAGGGAGTGACTGGAGAGTGACTGGTGAGTGACTGGGGAGCCAATAGGGAGTGACTGGGAGTGACTGGTGAGTGACTAGGGAGTGACTGGGGAGCCAATAGATCGAGTGACTAGCGAGTGACTAGGGATTGACTGGGGAGCCAATAGGGAGTGACTGGTGAGTGACTAGGGAGTGACTGGGGAGCCAATAGGGAGTGACTGGGGAGCCAATAGGGAGTGACTGGGGAGCCAATAGGGAGTGACTGGGGATTGACTGGAGAATGACTAGGGAGTAACTGGAGAGTGACCAGAGAAGTGACTAGGGAGTAACTGGAGAGTGAGTAGGGAGTAACTGGAGAGTGACCAGAGAAGTGAGTAGGGAGTAACTGGAGAGTGAGTAGGGAGTAACTGGAGAGTGACTGAGGAGTGAGCAGACCTCAGCCTCGGCGTTCATCCGGTCCCGGAAGGCCTCGGCCATCTTGGCGGCCAGCGGCAGCAGCATTTTGCTGGCCAGCTCGCCGCCGCACTCAGTGGCCTGCATGAGCACGCTCATCACGGACCAGAAATAGTAGGGATTCTTGCTAGGCGCTAGCCGGTGCAGCTTGGCGGCCGTCAGCTGCTGTTTCTTGTGGTCCAGGACTCTGACGTGGGCCATGAACAGGCTGGTGAGCAGGTCCTCGCTCTTCGGCTGCTGCTGGACGGCCCGTTCGTACATTGCCGCTATGAGATCGAGCCGATGGCTCTCCTTGTAGAAATAGGTCATGGCCTGCAGCACTGACTCCTCGCTGGTGTCCACCCGCTCCACCTGGGAGAGTGAGAATAAAATTAGCTTTTATATATCCATACTAGAGCTGATGGGAAGTGTGTGGAATTGGAGCGGCAAAGAGGGCGGAAGTCAGAGAGGGCGGAAGTGTTAGAGGGCAGAAGTAGAGAGGGTGGAAGTCAGAGAGGGCAGAAGTAGAGAGGGCGGAAGTCAGAGGGCGGAAGTCAGAGAGAGAGGGCGGAAATCAGAGAGGGCGGAAGTCAGAGGGCGGAAGTCAGAGAGAGGGCGGAAGTCAGAGAGAGGACGGAAGTCAGAGCGCGGAAGTCAGAGAGGGCGGAAGTCAGAGAGAGGGCGGAAGTCAGAGCTCGGAAGTCAGAGAGAGGGCGGAAATCACAGAGAGGGAGAAGGCGGAAGTCAGAGAGCGGGCGACAGAGGACTAGACAAGCAAAGCCGCAGCCCACCTCCGAAGCGGCGGCAGTGGCCTCATCAAGGCGGCCGTAGCGCAATAGTGCGAGTGCGCGCAACGCTTTCGCGCATAGTGAATCGCCAGCCTCTTTGCGCAGAACTTTCTCAGCCTCCTGGATGGCCTTCTTGTTGTTGCCGGCGTCCAAAGCGTCGTAGATCGCCTTGAGGCGACGCTCGCGCGGGTCGCTCTTGTTGTTCTGCTGCAGAATAAAAAAGACAAACTTTTATTATTCTTAAAAAATATAAATTTTTATTACTTAAACCTAAAACCTATCACACTAGCCTTGGGGCGCAAAGCAGTTCAGCGGTGGCACGATGTTGCCGAAGGCATTGCGCCAGGGTGCCCAATAGCCCTACTGGAGATATTTATTTTAGTAATAACTTGAGCATTAGACCTGGCATTATCTATAGCCTCAAAGAAAGCGAGAGGCCTTAAGGTCAGAAGGAAGGTCAATCAAGCGAGGCTTTAGTCGAATTTGGGAAAGCTTAAACAGCCACTTTAGTCAAAAGCAAAATACCACCCACGCAATCTTATCTTATGTAGCAGAAATGCGCAAATCCAGATAAATGGGATATTCTAGCGAAGGTATCAAGTTTTTCATCCATCTTTCCCACTCCCTTCCTTTCTCCCGCTTGCATTCCTCATAGCTATATAGTCCGAACTCGCGAAATGAATTATTAATCGGTCACTCAGAGTTCCCAAATCCCTCAAGAGGGTCCCAAACCGGGCATAACGGCAGTGAGTCTGTTTCTTAGGGCTGAAACAAGTATACCAGTTAGTTAGAATGCTTTCAAGCCGATGGCACGTGACAGCGGGCGAGCGGGAAATGTGGCACGCCACACCGGCTGGGGGACTTTATTTTAAATTTATTATCTCGAAGTCCGCAGTTAGGCAGAAAGCCAAATGAAAGCCTAGTTTAATGCTGCATCAGAGATTAGCTAGGCTTTGCTGAGACCAGCAAAAGTACAGCAGGTCGAACCACGAAAAAGTGAATTTATAGGGCCTTAGCCTTTTAAAAGAAGACAATTCGGGTCAGGGGCGATTCTTTTCAGTTTTGGTCAGGGGGGCGATTCTTGTCAGCTTTGGTCAGAAGTCGATTTTTTTATTAGAGGCAGGGGGGGTTGTGTGCACCCTGGCGCACTTTAAGCGACATTGGCACACAACCGGCGAGAGGCATTACTGCCCATTCCGCCGACTCCCCTGAGCAGGCATACAAGCGCGCGGATACGTACGCAGGCACACACTCACACAGGAGTGTACAGCGGCCCTAACTTTATATTATCGTTAGGCATGTACACTTCACTGCGCCTTGGGGGGTTGGCTCTCAAGGCCGTTAATTGCACGAGCAGAGCCAAGCCGAGATTCCAATTCAGCCCCAAATTAATGTGACTGCACTTGGAATCGAGCCTGGGTCGCTGGCACACCAGAGCAGCTGCGCTACCGCTGGGCTACAGCCCCCTGTCAGGGGGCGACTCTTGTCAGTTTTGGTCAGGGGTGATTCTTGTCAGTTTTGGTCAGGGGTGATTCTTGTCAGTTTTGGTCAGGGGTGATTCGTCAGTTTTGGTCAGGGGTGATTCTTGTCAGTTTTGGTCAGGGGTGATTCTTGTCAGTTTTGGTCAGGGGCGATTCTTGTCAGTTTTGGTCAGGGGCGATTCTTGTCAGTTTTGGTCAGGGGTGATTTTTGTCAGTTTTGGTCAGGGGCGATTCTTGTCAGTTTTGGTCAGGGGTGATTCTTGTCAGTTTTGGTCAGAGGGCGATTCTTGTCAGCTTTGGTCAGAGGGCGATTCTTGTCAGTTTTTGTCAGAGGGCGATTCTTGTCAGTTTTGGTCAGGGGTGATTCTTGTCAGTTTTGGTCAGGGGTGATTCTTGTCAGTTTTGGTCAGGGAGCGATTCTTGTCAGTTTTGGTCAGGGGTGATTCTTGTCAGCTTCGGTCAGAGGGCGATTCTTGTCAGTTTTGGTCAGGGAGCGATTCTTGTCAGTTTTGGTCAGGGGTGATTCTTGTCAGTTTTGGTCAGGGGTGATTCTTGTCAGTTTTGGTCAGGGAGCGATTCTTGTCAGTTTTGGTCAGGGGTGATTCTTGTCAGTTTTGGTCAGGGAGCGATTCTTGTCAGTTTTGGTCAGGGGGCGATTCTTGTCAGCCTTGGTCAGGGGGCGATTCTTGTCAGCCTTGGTCAGGGGGCAATTCTTGTCAGCCTTGGTCAGGGGGCGATTCTTGTCAGCTTTGGTCAGGGGGCGATTCTTGTCAGCCTTGGCCAGGGGTGATTCTTGTCAGTTTTGGTCAGGGGTGATTCTTGTCAGTTTTGGTCAGGGGTGATTTTTGTCAGTTTTGGTCAGGGGCGATTCTTGTCAGTTTTGGTCAGGGGTGATTCTTGTCAGTTTTGGTCAGAGGGCGATTCTTGTCAGCTTTGGTCAGGGGTGATTCTTGTCAGTTTTGGTCAGGGGTGATTCTTGTCAGTTTTGGTCAGGGGTGATTCTTGTCAGTTTTGGTCAGGGGTGATTTTTGTCAGTTTTGGTCAGGGGTGATTCTTGTCAGTTTTGGTCAGAGGGCGATTCTTGTCAGCTTTGGTCAGAGGGCGATTCTTGTCAGTTTTTGTCAGAGGGCGATTCTTGTCAGTTTTGGTCAGGGGTGATTCTTGTCAGTTTTGGTCAGGGGTGATTCTTGTCAGTTTTGGTCAGGGAGCGATTCTTGTCAGTTTTGGTCAGGGGTGATTCTTGTCAGCTTCGGTCAGAGGGCGATTCTTGTCAGTTTTGGTCAGGGAGCGATTCTTGTCAGTTTTGGTCAGGGGTGATTCTTGTCAGTTTTGGTCAGGGGTGATTCTTGTCAGTTTTGGTCAGGGAGCGATTCTTGTCAGCCTTGGTCAGGGGGCGATTCTTGTCAGCCTTGGTCAGGGGGCAATTCTTGTCAGCCTTGGTCAGGGGGCGATTCTTGTCAGCTTTGGTCAGGGGGCGATTCTTGTCAGCCTTGGTCAGGGGGCGATTCTTGTCAGCTTTGGTCAGGGGGCGATTCTTGTCAGCCTTGGTCAGGGGGGCGATTCTTGTCAGTTCTTGTCAGTCAGTCTTGACCAAATTCGGTCAGGGGGGGGGCGATTCTTCATCACGTGATCAGAGAGAAATAGTAAGCAAATATTAAATACTCGTAGTCAAATGTCTAACCTTTACCGATGACAAACTAGGCTAAAAAGTAAATAAAAAAAGCAGCAGAAGGTGACTTGCCGTCATGAAAAAATGACTATTATTTTTCAGACACCATCCATCGGATGCCATCCAACTGGTGTTATTTGAATCACCAACCTGCCTTCAATCGGCACGCATTTCTAATCGCAAAGCCTTGCGGGACAGCACAAAAATGCAGAACAACCAATCGCTGGGCCGGGCACTATTAAAAGTACTTTCGCAGAAACGGGATCAAATTTTCAGTAAATTTCGCGCCGAGAAAAATGCCAAAATTGTCAAATGATTTTTTGTACGCTCTTAAAAAAGAAAACAGCACAGAAGACGAGTTAATTGTGCAACTTTCTGACTGCCTTTCTCTGGCCAGATTTCTTAAATTTAATAGCGGCGCCAGGACCGGTTGCGCCGCCGTGAACGCGCCGTCGCGCCGACGCCTTGCCGCTGGCGCGCACGTCCAAATCGACCAGAGGCGGCACGGCCAAGCCGAAGTTTTTCGCCGCCGCCTTCAAATCCAGCCGCTCAACGGCGAAGCACTTTTTCAGCGCGTGGCTGGCGTAGGCCCTGACGAAGCCTTTGTAGGCCTCTTGGGCGCTGCGGCACAGGTAGTAGTTCTTCTCAACCAGCTTTTCCAGCTGCGTCTGAATGTCGCTAACCTTCGACCAGCTGAACTCGTACTCGGTGACGCGAACTTTAGCGGCGCGCAGATAAACTAGAAAGGAGAGCTCGTGATCGCGCAGCATCAGCAGGGCGCGGCCGGAGGCGCCGGCGCGTGCGGTGCGACCAACTCGGTGAATGTACTCCTGGGTGAGGGAGGGGTTGGATGGGAGTACTCCTGGGTGAGGGAGGGGTTGGGTGGGTGTACTCCTGGGTGAGGGAGGGGTTGGATGGGTGTACTCCTGGGTGAGGGAGGGGTTGGGTGGGTGTACTCCTGGGTGAGGGAGGGGTTGGATGGGTGTACTCCTGGGTGAGGGAGGGTTGGGTGGGTGTACTCCTGGGTGAGGGAGGGGTTGGATGGGTGTACTCCTGGGTGAGGGAGGGGTTGGATGGGTGTACTCCTGGGTGAGGGAGGGGTTGGGTGGGTGTACTCCTGGGTGAGGGAGGGGTTGGATGGGTGTACTCCTGGGTGAGGGAGGGGTTGGATGGGTGTACTCCTGGGTGAGGGAGGGGTTGGATGGGTGTACTCCTGGGTGAGGGAGGGGTTGGGTGGGTGTACTCCTGGGTGAGGGAGTGGGATGGGTGTACTCCTGGGTGAGGGAGTGGGATGGGTGTACTCCTGGGTGAGGGAGTGGGATGGGTGTACTCCAGGGTGTATGTACTTTTAGATGGGGTGTACTCCTGGGTGTTATACTCTTGGATTGGAATGGCGGGCGGAAGCAGCAAAAGGCAACAAAGACTCAGCAGCACAAAGACGCACCTTGGGATCGTCGGGCGGATCGTACTGGACAATCCAGTCAACCCGCGGGATATCCAAGCCTCTGGCGGCGACGTCGGTGCAGAGCAGCGTGGCCGACTCGGCCGAGCCGAACTGGAAGAATGTCTGAGTCCGTTTAGCCTGCTTCTGCTTGCCGTGAATGGCCATGACTGGCAAGTCGATGTAGTTCAGCAGCTCGTAGTAGAATTTCACTTCCAGACAGGAGGACATGAACACCATGACTTTGCGCTTGCGGTTCTTCTTCAAGAAGGTGTACAGCACGGAGAAGCGCCGCTCAGCGGGGCAGACAACGTACCTGCGGTTAGGGAATGACAAGATTTGCATCAGAATCTGCAGTGTGGTAGGCTGTAGTGGCTTCTTTATCATCAAATGGGCGGCTTTCGTACAAATAGTGCTTCCCTACCCCTCAGGTGGTTTCTCCCATACCCTTCAGGTGGTGTCTCCCATACCCTTCAGGTGGTGTCTCCCATACCCTTCAGGTGGTGTCTCCCATACCCTTCAATTGGTGTCTCCCATACCCTTCAAGGTGGTGTCTCCCTTACCCTTCAATTGGTGTCTCCCATACCCTTTAATTGGTGTCTCCCATACCCTTCAATTGGTGTCTCCCATACCCTTCAATTGGTGTCTCCCATACCCTTTAATTGGTGTCTCCCATACCCTTCAGGTGGTGTCTCCCATACCCTTCAAGGTGGTGTCTCCCATACCCTTCAATTGGTGTCTCCCATACCCTTCAGGTGGTGTCTCCCATACCCTTCAATTGGTGTCTCCCATACCCTTCAGGTGGTGTCTCCCATACCCTTCAATTGGTGTCTCCCATACCCTTCAGGTGGTGTCTCCCATACCCTTCAATTGGTGTCTCCCATACCCTTCAGGTGGTGTCTCCCATACCCTTCAATTGGTGTCTCCCATACCCTTCAATTGGTGTCTCCCATACCCTTTAATTGGTGTCTCCCATACCCTTCAATTGGTGTCTCCCATACCCTTCAATTGGTGTCTCCCATACCCTTCAGGTGGTGTCTCCCATACCCTTCAGGTGGTGTCTCCCATACCCTTCAGGTGGTGTCTCCCATACCCTTCAATTGGTGTCTCCCATAGCCTTCAATTGGTGTCTCCCATACTGCACCCTCAGACGATGTTCTTCATTCCGTCATTGACTATCGTTAGCTTTTCAGTTCCTACACTTATAACTGGAATTTCCCGTCAATATGATAACCTTTCTTCCGTGCACTAACGCTCCAGTCAGCTGATTTACAGTAAACAGAGATAATCAAAAAAGCTAAAAGGCAATGAAAAGCAATACTACTGTCGACGCCCCCCCCCCTACCGGAATAAACAATAGCATAAGCACCGGCAATTAGGAGACATTCTACACCTACGTTTGAGCTTAGAAACAGCGACAATTGAAGAGTCAAGCGTATCGCATTTCGGTACAAGAGCGCTATTTGCTTTACCAGCGCGCATACACGGCTTTTTGCTGACAAGCAATGTGAATAAGCAGAATTTTAAGCATTTGTAATTTAGGACGGGCCTGATAGCGGCACAGCTCAAAGCAGGATAATAACAGCCGAGCAGCATTAAATGACTACTGTACAAGGAACACAACTGGGCAGGTGATATTATTGAGAAGTCAATTGTTTTTTCTTCTGTGTTAGAAATGTCAAAAGAAACTATAATGGGCAATTAGCCATACTTGTTTACCTGACTGTTAAATTCGGGGGCCGGTACAGATTACAAAGACGGAGAATAGAATATCCCCCTAGGAAGGTTGGATAGCCGAGACAGACAGACAGACAGACAGACAGACAGACAGACAGACAGACAGACAGACAGACAGACAGACAGACAGACAGACGCTAAACACAGACAGACAGACAGACAGACAGACAGACAGACAGACAGACAGACAGACAGACAGACAGACAGACAGACAGACAGACACTAAGACAGACAGACAGACAGACAGACAGACAGACAGACAGACAGACAGACACTAAGACAGACAGACAGACAGACAGACAGACAGACAGACAGACAGACAGACACTAAGACAGACAGACAGACAGACAGACAGACAGACAGACAGACACTAAGACAGACAGACAGACAGACAGACAGACAGACAGACAGACAGACAGACAGACAGACAGACAGAGCCTCACCCCTGCTCCAGGCTGTCAACGGTGGCGGCCAACTCCTTGTCGTCAACGCCAACCCGGAGGCACTCGGTGCGCAGGGCCTCCTTGGCCAGGGCCCGGGTCCGATCGTTGAGCGTGGCCGTGAACAGCATCGACTGGCGCTTCTTCGGGAGCAGCCGCAGAATCTGCTTCATCTCTTCTTCGAAGCCGACATCGAGGATTCTGTCGGCCTCATCCAGGATCAGACAGGCCAAGTTCTTATAGAGAAAGTGCTCGGTGTTCTGCAGATGGTCGAGCAGACGGCCCGGCGTAGCGATGAGGATGGTGCAGCCTTTGGCGAGGTTGCGAGCCTCTTCAGCGCGATTGGTGCCGCCCATGACAACCCCGATGCGGAAGTTGTGGTGCTTCACCAGCTCCTGGCGAACAGGAACGTTTGACAAATGTTAGAGGGTCAAACTGAGGCTTAACTATATGTATATGTACTGTTTTAATTTGGTTAGTGACTGACAGGTGTCTGGGGAATTCTCAGGTGGGCAATGAGCTTCTTATTGAAGAGTCAGTTTAGAGAGTCTGGCAGTCCATGGAAAATTCAACCGGTTTCTCACAGGCATTCCATGAAGGCTGAAACCGGTTTCTCACAGGCATTCCATGGAGGCTGAAACCGGTTTCTCACAGGCATTCCATGGAGGCTGAAACCGGTTTCTCACAGGCATTCCATGGAAAATTCAACCGGTTTCTCACAGGCATTCCATGGAAAATTCAACCGGTTTCTCACAGGCATTCCATGGAGACTGAAACCGGTTTCTCACAGGCATTCCATGGAGGCTGAAACCGGTTTCTCACAGGCATTCCATGGAGAATGCAACCGGTTTCTCACTGGCATTCCATGGAGAATGCAACCGGTTTCTCACAGGCATTCCATGGAGTCGCTCATTTCTTAACTTCGCTGTGTTGAATTTGCAGAATTGCAAGGCGAGAGAAAGAAAAAAAGAGAGAGAGACAGAGAGAGAAAGAGAGAGAGAGAGTTGGGCTTGTGGGCCTGTTTCTGCTTGCGATGCCAGTTGCTATCGCTCCGCTAACCAAATGACTGATTTCATTGTCGCTAATAAAAAATTAAAATAATTTTCACTTTTATGCAATAAAATCCTTCTAGAATCGCAGGTGTCCCGATGCCGAGGGTTAATGCATAATTCTATAAATGTTTTTTATTTCTCTGGAGGAAGTCTGGAGAAAATTTAATTGAACGTGCAATACTCCCAATAAAAGCTGGCTGATTACCACTTAGCTGAAATAAGGTACAGTTTGTACTTGCTGGTAACATAGAAAAAGCACCCTTCTCATGCTGCTCTTTTACTTCACGAGATAACAAATAAAGGAGATACACACTCAGAATCGTGTTAAACTTTTCAACCCAGAGACCACTGGTAAACTTTTCTCAGAACCCCAAGTGACGCCATTCACAAACAACACACTTGCTGTTCTCGTCCAAACTGTGGGACGAGAACTTCAAGTCTAACTCGCAAATTTAATATAATTATTTTCACACGACTCCTGCACGACTCTACAACTCACGTGACAGACTTACGAGTCACGACTCATTGCGTTTTATCCAGTCATGGCACTCGCCAGAGAGGCACGCACGTTTGCAACGACTTTTTCATGGCAAGGATCCTAATTAGGAGCTCGTGAACGAGAAAAAACACTGACTGACTGACTGACTGACTGACTGACTGACTGACTGACTGACTGACTGACTGACTGACTGACTGACTGACTGACTGACTGACTGACTGACTGACTGACTGACTGCCTGCCTGCCTGACTGACTGACTGACTGACTGACTGCCTGACTGACTGACTGACTGGCTGACTGACTGACTGACTGCCTGCCTGACTGACTGACTGACTGACTGACTGCCTGCCTGCCTGACTGACTGACAGACTGTCAGACTGACTGACTGGCTGACTGTCAGACTGACTGACTAACTGCCTGCCTGACTGACTGACAGACTGTCAGACTGACTGACTGACTGACTGACTGCCTGACTGACTGACTGACTGGCTGACTGCCTGACTGACTGACTGACTGACTGACTGCCTGCCTGCCTGACTGACTGCCTGCCTGACTGACTGACTGACTGACTGACTGACTGCCTGACTGACTGACTGACTGACTGCCTGACTGACTGACTGACTGACTGCCTGACTGACTGACTGACTGACTGACTGCCTGCCTGACTGACTGACTGACTGACTGCCTGACTGACTGACTGACTGACTGGCTGACTGACTGACTGACTGACTGACTGACTGACTGACTGACTGACTGACTGACTCACTGACTGACTGACTGACTGACTGACTGACTGACTGACTGACTGACTGACTGACTGACTGACTGACTGACTGACTGACTGACTGACTGACTGACTGACTGACTGGCTGACTGACTGGCTGACTGACTGACTGACTGACTGACTGACTGACTGACTGACTGACTGACTGACTGACTGACTGGCTGACTGACTGGCTGACTGACTGACTGACTGACTGACTGACTCACTGACTCACTGACTGACTGACTGACTGACTGACTGACTGACTGACTGACTGACTGACTGACTGGCTGACTATGAGGAAGGCACTCACACTAGGATGACAAGAGATAATTTTAGCATTTTGACAGCCACTGTCTCTGTAGGTTGCAGGTTCGAATAGCAGGAAGTGGCAAACTACAAAGCTGTGCGTGCTCGCAGGAATTATTTGGATGGGGAACTGGCCCAGAGGATAGAAATTTATTGCCGTATATGTTTATGGCCTAATAAAACGACACCAGGATGCTGCCTAATTATGAGTAAAAAAGATGCACTATTTAGGCCTACGCTCGAAAATAAACAAAAATTTAAGCAATTCATGGGATATTTAATGAACTCATGGGATATTTAATGAACTCATGGGATATTTAATGAACTCATGGGATATTAAATGAACTCATAGGATATTTAAGGAACTCATGGGATA
>NIVC01000092.1:457500-557500 GCA_002269645.1 Macrostomum lignano | reverse complement strand
TAGTAATCTTTGCTCGAGATCTCATGAAAATAGGCGCACAAAGATATCTGTTTTAAATTTAGTTTTTTAAACGCCAGAATCAGTTAGGCGACTTAGGGCCGCTGATTAGGACAAGTACAGGTGGAACCTTTGAACTGCAGGAAAGGCTTTGGAGCATAAAGGCATTTAGCACACACAAAACGGACCAAACAAAATATCCAAAGAATGGTTTTATTGTTGCTATCATTGCTGAGCCGCAGTGAGCGACGTCTCCGCGTGAGACGCCTCCTCGTCAATGTCTTCGTCATCCTCCTCATCATCCGGGTCGCCCCCCTCGCCGGCCGGGGTGCTGCGCACCTCCTGGCGCCACTTGTCAGTCAGGGTGGTCATCATTTGCCGGCCCTCCGTCACCTCCTTATGCGTGAAGGTGCGCGTGAAGAATGGCATGAGGTAGCGCAGGTCAAGCCGGATGAAGCCCTGCAGCTTGTGACCGCCGGGACCAACTGGGACGCCCGGGCCACCGCCGCTGAGTTCAACTTCAGATTCGGCGAATTCCGAATACTGCTCGCTGTCCATGGCGGCGCCCATCTGGGTTTTGCTCAGCGTCACTTCCTGCTTCTCGCGGGCCCGCCTGCGGCGCCGGCGCGATCTGGGAGGAACCGGATTGACAAGCGATGATCGTAATGAGGGTGATTTTCAAGGGAATTAGGCGATTCTCAAGGGAACTGGAGGGCGATTCTTAAGGGAACTGGAGGGCGATTGTCAAGGGAACTGGAGGGCGATTCTCAAGGGAACTGGAGGGCGTTTGTCAAGGGAACTGGAGGGCGATTGTCAAGGGAACTGGAGGTCGATTCTCAAGGCAACTGGAGGGCGATTCTCAAAGGAATTGGAGGGCGATTCTCAAAGGAACTGGAGGGCGATTCTCAAGGGAACTGGAGGGCGATTCTTAAGGGAACTGGAGGGCGATTCTCAAGGCAACTGGAGGGCGATTCTCAAAGGAACTGGAGGGCGATTCTCAAGGGAACTGGAGGGCGATTCTCAAAGGAACTGGAGGGCGATTCTCAAGGGAACTGGAGGGCGATTCTCAAGGGAACTGGAGGGCGATTCTCAAGGGAATTGGAGGGCGATTCTCAGGGGAACTGGAGGGCGATTCTCAGGGGAACTGGAGGGCGATTCTCAAGGGAACTGGAGGGCGATTCTCAAGGGAATTGGAGGGCGATTCTCAAGGGAATTGGAGGGCGATTCTCAAAGGAACTGGAGGGCGATTCTCAGGGGAACTGGAGGGCGATTCTCAAGGGAACTGGAGGGCGATTCTCAGGGGAATTGGAGGGCGATTCTCAAGGGAACTGGAGGGCGATTCTCAAAGGAACTGGAGGGCGATTCTCAAGGGAACTGGAGGGCGAGTCTCAAGGGAATTGGTGGGCGATTCTCAAGGAAAATGAAGGGCGATTCTCAAAGGAACTGGAGGGCGATTCTCAAGGGAACTGGAGGGCGATTCTCAGGGGAACTGGAGGGCGATTCTCAAGGGAACTGGAGGGCGATTCTCAAGGGATCTGGAGGGCGATTCTCAAGGGAACTGGAGGGCGATTCTCAAGGGATCTGGAGGGCGATTCTCCAGGGAACTGGAGGACGATTCTCAAGGGAACTGGAGGGCGATTGAAGGGATTGATAGAGAGAAAATGTACATAAAGCGCAGTTAAATGTACCAGTTAAATTTTACGGTGGAATCATCATTATGAGCTATTCCAGACGTAAATTAAAATAGGTTTCTCAAAAAAGCTTAATAAGGTCTCTAAGGCTCAACGTCAGCATCTATGACAGAAGCAGCTTGATTTGACTAAGCTAGACCCGAACTAAAGACAACTAACTATCAGGTTTGCAACGCAGCCAGAACGCTCGCTGTAAGCTGATCGAGAGCTTTCCGCCTCAGCGCTCAGTCATCAAAGACTAAAAAGCGGGGAGGGGATTAGGGGCAGGTTGAGAGGCTCAATATCTCTTAAAGATCAAAAGAGCTAAAAAAATAGATCGATAGCGACTACGCTGTAATAAATTAGCTGCAATCTAAGCCCACGTAGGTAAATCCCACCGTAGAAGTAAAAAAAATCGAACATTTATTAAAAGTACGGCAAGCATTACTCAACGGTAGGACCATGCAGTACTGTGAATCAGGGGTCGGCAAGCTTTTGCCTCAAGCAGACAGATAGAGAGAGAGGAGAGGGGATAGAGATTAGATGGGATAGAGATTAGACGGGATAGAGATTAGATGGGATAGAGATTAGATGGGATAGAGATTAGACGGGATAGAGATTAGATGGGATAGAGATTAGACGGGATAGAGATTAGACGGGATAGAGATTAGACGGGATAGAGATTAGACGGGATAGAGATTAGACGGGATAGAGATTAGATGGGATAGAGATTAGACGGGATAGAGATTAGACGGGATAGAGATTAGATGGGATAGAGATTAGACGGGATAGAGATTAGATGGGATAGAGATTAGACGGGATAGAGATTAGATGGGATAGAGATTAGACGGGATAGAGATTAGATGGGATAGAGATTAGACGGGATAGAGATTAGACGGGATAGAGATTAGATGGGATAGAGATTAGATGGGATAGAGAGGAGAGGGGATAGAGATTAGATGGGATAGAGATTAGATGGGATAGAGATTAGATGGGATAGAGATTAGATGGGATAGAGATTAGATGGGATAGAGATTAGATGGGATAGAGAGTAGCTGGGATAGAGATTAGATGGGATAGAGATTAGATGGGATAGAGATTAGACGGGATAGATATTAGATGGGATAGAGATTAGATGGGATAGAGAGTAGATGGGATAGAGAGTAGAAAGGAGCAATCAGTGCAATCAGCCAATATCTACGTGGAGCCACTACTAGAAGAGTAAAAGTGAAATTTCGGCACAAGGGAAAGGAGATTCAGGGAGGTCCAAATTCAGGGAGATTTACGAAAACCATCACGAAAGTCCCGCACGACCTTTTTGAAGCCATCTCCATCGTTTTCAGACAATAACTGTTTGCAGCTTCAATTAGACAGACGTATATTAGGTCATTAGATAATCAGAGATTTTTAACCCACCTGGAAGAACCGGCTGCTGGATCGTTATAATAATAATAAGTCTGCATCCAGGCCGGACGCCGCTCTAAGCACTTCATCAGCGGCATGGTGCTGCCGCCCAGCACCAGTATGGTGAACAGCACAATGACCAGAGTGGTTGTGACCAATATCTGCCTAGTCTCGCCGCGCACATCCAGATGAATAGCCAGAGCGAATGCGATAGCGCCGCGCAGACCGGAGAACCACATAATCAATTGATTTTTCAGCGTAATCTTGTGCTGACGAAAGTAGTTCAAACAGAAGCTCAACGGGAAGATGTTAAAAGCGCGACCGAGAAGGCACAGCGCGATGCACCAGATCACCAATGACGGCTGCAATAGATGACTAAAGCTGAATATGGCTAAGCCCAAGTAGGCGAACACCAGTGTCTCAGCTAGGAATGCCATTGTGCGAAACGTGTGCTGCACAGTGATCTGAGTGACTGGAGACAGATTCCTGTGAGTGTAGTGCGACATGACTATGCCAGCGAACAAGATGGCCATGATGCCGGACATGTGCAAGCCCTCAGCCAGGCAGTAGGGCGCATAGCTGAATATGAGCATAATGCCAACCTCCAACGAGGGAGTCTTACGCAAGTCCACCCATTTGAGTAGCAGTGCGGAGGCCAAGGCGAACATTGTGCCAATGCCGGCAGAGCACAGGAATGTTTTAAAGAAATTTAACACGGCTAAGCCAAGAGCGTGAAGTCCGCCGTCTTCCGGTTTCACCTATTTGTTGAGAAAGTTAACATATAGTACCTATTTAGTAACTATAACCTACTTATCATTAACTAATCATTAGGTTGTAGATTGACCTAGACAGCCACACACCCTCAATTACTCCAGCTAATTCTGGCACCCATTTTACAGCTGGGTTAACTGAAGCAATACAAATTTAAATGTCTTGCTCAAGGACACATTGTTCCGAGTGGTTCAAGAATCGAATCACCGACCTTTTAGTCGTAAGTCCGACGCTCTAACCACTAGGCTATAACCCTCTATTATTACTCAATATATTATAGGTATAACTTAAACATTAATAACCCCATTCGGTCAATCTGTTTCATAGTAACATAGACTAGGAGGCATTTTAGGTCAATGATGATTATTCACTTCACTGTAAGACAAAATAATGAAACGTCTATTCTGTATCGCAATCTACTTGCCCAGTATACCAGAGTGCCCCTTCGGGGGGCACGTCGCGCTAGTCCATCTACTAAATTTGTTGATAATTTTTAATTTAAAAAAAAACAGTAGTAGGATTCAGAAATTCAGATTCCTACCTGTATAACGGTAGTCATAAGCACAATGGAGACCGCATCATTAAGAATACTCTCGCCAAACACCAACATGTATAGTATGGGATCCACTTTTATAGCCTGAAAGATGGCCAGCGTTGCCACTGGATCAACGGCCGATATTAGCGACCCAAATGCGAAGCTTTCCACCAAAGTGAGCTGATATGTGATGCCGGCAACGCCTACCAGGTAAACACCGGCGCCAATTACCGCTGCAGAGATTACCGTGCCCAATATGGCGAACAATAGGATGCTGCCAATGTTGTGAAAGAAGTTGCCTTTGTGCAGATTGTAGCCGGACTCGAATATGATTGGCGGCAGAATCACTAGGAAGAAAATCATAGGAGGGAATGCTTCCTCTTTGCGCCAGTTGCCAATTAATTGCAATAACAGGCCAATTAGTGCGCCAACAAACACCACAGCGATGGACTCCGGCAGGTAAGTGAGCTTCAATTTAATCAGCAAGTGAATCACTAGAATACAAAGACCCAGCACAGCTAGCACAAAGAATAGCGTCATTGAAACTGTGTGCTCCATCTCTGAGGCTGAGTTCACCGAAGCTGTGGTTGCCGAGCCGCCCGGAGGAATCGGACTGGGCGATACGACGCCGCTACCGTTGCCTAGCAACGACTGATTAGCGGCGCTCACGGATGGCGTAGACATGACCATGATTTGGCTAATTTGACTAATTTCGCACCAGTCGATTGACTCAACTATTTTTCAACGCGACGATTAGGACGACACATTTGCTGGGTCCGCCTGATTTTGTCACTGTTTATGCATGCAATCAAAATCATAATTGAGAATTAATAAATCAAAATAGCACGCGAAACAATGAATAGAATATGGATGGAAAACTGACTGCTGGTCTTTAATCAATTGATGATGATTGCCTACAAAATAAAGCGTTGCATTCAATAGATGCAATTAATTGATCTGCTTTTTAAATGGCTTTGAATAGGAGAACCCAGACCTAATGAAAATTTCTGTAGCGAAAAAATGCTGATTTAAACAAACCTAAAAACAAAGGAGCAGCGCTGAACTGTAGAGGTTCTGTAGACTTATGGGGTTTAAGCTGTCGTACCACGGTTAACAGGAGCTTTAGAATTTTAGAAACTGGCCAACAACAAGACGACAGTCAACCAGCAGCAAGCTAGGAGGCAAAATAGTCATACCTTTCTCAGAATCACGCAATGTAGACTCTCTGCGCCTTTAGGGTTGGCCCTTCATGGACGCGAATCGCGTGCTAAATCTCTAAAGCCATTTTTCTAGCACACAATCAAACCTTCGGTCTCAGTCGAGAGTCGAATACAGCTTGCACTCTAAAGAATCTAAAGATAAGGGATAGCTGTGCACTCTAAAGCATCTAAAGATAAGGTGTGGCTGTGCACTCTAAAGCATCTATAGATGAGGGTAGCTGTGCACTCTAAAGCATCTATAGATGAGGGTAGCTGTGCACTCTAAAGCATCTAAAGATAAGGGATAGCTGTGCACTCTAAAGCATCTAAAGATAAGGTGTGGCTGTGCACTCTAAAGCATCTATAGATGAGGGTAGCTGTGCACTCTAAAGCATCTATAGATGAGGGTAGCTGTGCACTCTAAAGCATCTATAGATGAGGGTAGCTGTGCACTCTAAAGCATCTAAAGATGAGGGTAGCTGTGCACTCTAAAGCATCTATAGATGAGGTGTGGCTGTGCACTCTAAAGCATCTAAAGATAAGGGATAGCTGTGCACTCTAAAGCATCTAAAAATAAGGGATAGCTGTGCACTCTAAAGCATCTATAGATGAGGGTAGCTGTGTACTCTAAAGCATCTAAAGATAAGGGATAGCTGTGCACTCTAAAGCATCTAAAGATAAGGGATAGCTGTGCACTCTAAAGCATCTATAGATGAGGGTAGCTGTGCACTCTAAAGCATCTATAGATGAGGGTAGCTGTGCACTCTAAAGCATCTAAAGATGAGGGTAGCTGTGCACTCTAAAGCATCTATAGATGAGGGTAGCTGTGCACTCTAAAGCATCTAAAGATGAGGGTAGCTGTGCACTCTAAAGCATCTATAGATGAGGTATGGCTGTGCACTCTAAAGCATCTATAGATGAGGTATGGCTGTGCACTCTAAAGCATCTATAGATGAGAGATCGCGACGAAAAATCTGCAAATACATGTATGTTTTTCGCTCTATGCTGTCATATCAAATGACGATTGCAATACACCACAGCAGCTTTCGCAAACAAAGGAATACTAACAATTGGAATAAAAAACATAAAGCCAGAAGCAGTAAGTAATGGGGCTTTTTAACGCACCAGCATATAAAGCCAATACATATATTTTTTTAATTTTAAGGAAGAGAAGAAGTGAAACCAAACCGCGATTCAGCGCTGCCGTATGGATTTTTTCCATTGTTTCGTTTCAAAACTCAATTATTAGTAGTTGTTGAAATCACGGTCACGAGCTAATGAAACACAACAAGCCCAGTAACTAATTTAGCGATGGTTTTTCTATAATTATAAATATTCAAAATATTAAAATACACTACTAATATTAACATAGTAAGTAAAAAAATATTTTTAGTATAATATTTATATTAACTGTTTCTTGGAATAACAGATCATCACAGCCAGTATCATTCGTATTAGCAGTTTACGGGGCTTCTACTGGTAAATAGAAGCCAATTAAAAAATAAATAGAAAAATTGGTCCACGCGTAATTAAAAGTTTCATAGCAAGCACTGTAGTGAAATTGGTGCGCGAAAGATGAAGTTAAAAAATTTTTGGACACAGCCAATTGTACAAAATTGATGAATATTTAGTTTAACTAAAAGTACGCATATGATAAGCAGAAGTAGTGAGTAAGCTTTTTATGCCTTTATTAATATATTTATCAATAATAACCATTAGCGAGAATCACGATAAAACTGTTTAAAAATCATTTGCTAAAATACTTTTTTTAGCGCTTGATGTGTACACTACGAAATATGTGATAAATATAGATTTACAATTCTAACTTACGCAATATGCGAGCTTCAGTTCCATCGTCATTTAGCGGGTCTCTACCCCCTTCCCCTGTCCTTCTACAGCGGGTCTCTACCCCCTTCCCCTGTCCTTCTACAGCGGGTCTCTACCCCCTTCCCCTGTCCTTCTACAGCGGGTCTCTACCCCCTTCCCCTGTCCTTCTACAGCGGGTCTCTACCCCCTTCCCCTGTCCTTCTACAGCGGGTCTCTACCCCTTCCCCTGTCCTTCTACAGCGGGTCTCTACCCCCTTCCCCTGTCCTTCTACAGCGGGTCTCTACCCCCTTCCCCTGTCCTTCTACAGCGGGTCTCTACCCCCTTCCCCTGTCCTTCTACAGCGGGTCTCTACCCCCTTCCCCTGTCCTTCTACAGCGGGTCTCTACCCCCTTCCCCTGTCCTTCTACAGCGGGTCTCTACCCTCTTCTCCTGACCTTCCATAGCGGGTATCTACCCCCTCACCTGTCCTACAGCATTGGGTATCTACGCCCTCACCTGTCCTACAGCATCGGGTATCTACGCCCTCACCTGTCCTACAGAATCGGGTATCTACGCCCTCACCTGCCCTACAGCATCGGGTATCTACGCCCTCACCTGTCCTACAGCATCGGGTATCTACCCCCTCACCTGTCCTACAGCATCGGGTATCTACGCCCTCACCTGTCCTACAGCATCGGGTATCTACCCCCTCACCTGTCCTACAGCGGGTTTCTACCCCCTTCCCCTGACCTAAGCGAATCTCTACCACTAATCAAACTGGCGCGCTCGTCGTAGTAACCAGGTAGTACAATTATCGATATGAAAACAATAAAAAAACATAGCATTCAAACGGTAAACATTTCGGTAACAAAACAATTCTGTTTTTTATACGAGATAAATAACATTGTTAGAAAAAGATTCACCAAACAGTTAGTCAGTTGTTTCGATTAAAAAAGCTGGACGCCGACACTAAGCGAAGGTCTCATCCTGGCCCTGGTCGAAGTCGGCCAGCTCGCGCAACGGCTGAGACGTGTCCTGGCCGTGCGAGCCGTGCCTCATCAGGCCGCCGTCCGGGCCGCCGCCGATCACGCCGAAGTCGTCCTGTACAGCTGGCGAGTACAGCTGCTTCTTGCCAGGGGCCCGCATGCGCCACTGAACAACGGCACGCTGGCCGGGGCCGCGCTTGTATTGAGTGCTAGCAATATAGCTGGCCTTCACAACCAGCACTACGGCTATGATCAGATTCTTGGCAGCCTGGATTAACGACGTGGCGCTGTCTAATCCAGACACAATCAGTTCGCCACCGGCGGCGCTCTGCACGTTCACCTTCACGTTGCTGGTGATGTTCAGCTGGTGGCAGTACAGGGTGATCCGCTGTAGGTAAGCCAGCAAATCGTTCTTCGTGTTCGAATCCGGACACTCGTCGGCCACCGCTTTGGCCAGCTTGTCCAGCTTCTGTCCGCAGTCCGAGATTCGTTTAGCCGCCTTAATCACGTCCATTGTGCTTTTTAGAGGTCCCCGACCCCGAGTGAAATCCGTCATCTCCATCATGATGAGGCACATCTGCTTGGCCAGGACAACAATCTCGTTGGCCGAATCGTCCCATTTCACCGTCTCGCGCAGCAGCTTCTGCCTCTCCTCAATAAAGTGGTTAATTTCTTCGCTAATCCGCTCGCGCTCCTGGGCTGGCAGCATAGCCATCAGGCGGCGCTGGTTGTTCTCGTCATCAACTTCTTCGATGACATTCTCCTGCGCGGTGATGGTTGATTGATGGCGCTCAGGTAATTCATTGTGGGCAACATGCTCTGCTCCGAATATTTCCCAATCAACTCAATCTCTGTGTCTCACAGCTCTAACCCGTCAATCACCTCAATCTCCGTGTCTCACAGCGCTTACCTGTCAATCAACTCAATCTCCGTGTCTCACAGCTCTCACCTGTCAATCAACTCAATCTCTGTGTCTCATAGCGCTTACCTGTCAATCAACTCCATCACCGTGTCTCACAGCTCTCACCTGTCAATCAACTCAATCTCTGTGTCTCACTGCTCTAACCCGTCAATCAACTCAATCTCTGTGTCTCACAGCTCTCACCTGTCAATCAACTCAATCTCTGTGTCTCACTGCTCTAACCCGTCAATCAACTCAATCTCTGTGTCTCACAGCTCTAACCCGTCAATCAACTCAATCTCTGTGTCTTACAGCTCTCACCTGTCAATCAACTCCATCTCAGTGTCTCACAGCACTCATCTGTCAATCAGTTCAATCTCCGTATCTCACAGATCTCACCTGTCTCTTATCTGTCAATCAGTTCAATCTCCGTGTCTCAAATCTCACCTGTCTCTCTCATCTGTCAACCATGTCAATCCAGTGTCTCACAGATCTCACCTGTCTCTCTCATCTGTCAATCAGCTCAATCTCCGTGTCTGACAGATCTCACCTGTCTCTCTCAATACCTCACATATGTATGAAGATGATATGACGATATGTATTTTCAAAACCTTCCCAAATCCCTGGTCTGTCTGTTTCTTGCATCTCACACTTTCTCTTCCTTTCTCTTAAGAGCTACTTGTCCGTCATTCTTCTATCCAATCTATTTAATATGCATGTTCTTCTTCAGCACAAGCAGATGAAGCATATACACTTACACATGAGTACAGTTTGAAATGCATGCGCAAATCTGTGAAAGTAATGTGATCAAATTGAAAACGAATCAAAATAAGCAAAAAGTCCGCATTAATGAACTGTCAGATTCATTCTTCTCTTAACTTCACACACTCGCTGAGTAGTGAACAATGAAATCTGACTAATAGAAAATGTACGCAGTAAAAACATTTCTAAAACACGAGTTAATCCAGCGTCGATCAGCCAGGCTCACATCATAATCCGGGTAGTAGCTGCACTGCCAGTCAAATTCGTTGTCCTTTTTTTCGATAAAAAGGGCGAATAATAATACTTTGAAAGATAAAATAATCCACTCGAATGCGCGGGTAACCTACTGTTAGTAGGCTATTTGAGACATTGTAAGAAAAAGCTTTACGGTACAGGGTCTGAAGAAACACTGATTCATAGAAACCTTTATTATAACCCTTGATTAGCTACAAAAATGTCTTTAAATCACTTAGATGAACTGGAAGCCGTCCAAAAAATCAAAGGTACAACTTGTTCTGAAAAAAATCTGATGCACCCTGTCCCACAAACCTCAAGGTATACCTTTTGTTTCAATTACAACTTACAATAACAACATCAATGACAACTTTTTCAGAAACCAAAAAACGCATTGTGTGCTATAAACTTGCAGTTTGTCCTGTAAACTAAAAGTGCATTGTGTCCTAGAAACCAAAAGTACATCTTGTCCAGGTAACTAAAAGTACATCTTGTCCTTGAAACTAAAAGTACATATTGTCCTTAAAACCTAAGATGCATCCTGTCTAAGAAATCAAAAGTACATCTTGTCCAGGTAACTAAAAGTACATCTTGTCCTTAAAACTTTAGATGCATTCTGTCTAAGAACTCAAAAGTACACCTTGTCCAGGAAACTAAAAGTATACCCTGTCCAGGTAACTAAAAGTACATCTTGTCCTTAAAACTTTAGATGCATTCTGTCTAAGAACTCAAAAGTACACCTTGTCCAGGTAACTAAAAGTTCATCTTGTTTTTAAAACTTTAGATGCATCCTGTCTAAGAAATCAAAAGTACACCTTTTCCAGGTAACTAAAAGTTCATCTTGTTTTTAAAACTTTAGATGCATCCTGTCTAAGAAATCAAAAGTGAACCTTGTCCAGGAAACTAAAAGTACATCTTGCCCTTAAAACTTTAGATGCATCCTGTCTAAGAAATCAAAAGTGAACCTTGTCCAGGAAACTAAAAGTACATCTTGCCCTTAAAACTTTAGATGCATCCTGTCTAAGAAATCAAAAGTACATCTAGCTTACTTAACCAAAGGTGTCCTGCAATTTTTCTATGGTATACTTAAAAGTTATATAACAATATTTACCTGTCCGTGGTCCTGAGCGGCCCCGCTGCCGGTGCTGGCGTGTCGCAAGGTGTCAAACATGCCACCAAGCCTGTCTCTGCTGCCGTAGCTGCCGGGAAATTGCGACTCGTCAACGCGGTGCACAACAGCCCGTCGAACGTCGCGCACGCTCTCGTACACCCGGTTGGCAACGTCGCGCAATTCGGCTTCGTTATAGCGGCCGCCGCGATTGCTCATCGAGTTGACGCAGTTGTCAGTTGTGTCAGCAAAGTGCGGAATGACCCGATCGCGTAGCACCGTGACCGCTTCGTTCACCCGGTCAACGTAGGGCCCCGGCTCGTAGGAGGCCATCTCGGCTACAACAACGTCGCATACGCGACCGCTTCGACCGCGGATGCTGTGAGCAGATTTGTGCACCTCGCCTGAAGTCGGACGAAAGGTAATTCATTAATGCTTCATCATGTGGTTCTGAGAAGGTACCGAGACCAAGTAGCGTCCCAGAGTCAATTGCGTAGCCCCAGACTCATCTCATGTAACACAGGTAAAATAGGAAAGAAATGACTCTATAAGACGACTCTAATTAACGACGAGATGTCACGGTACAGGTCACCAAAAGTTTAAAAAGCGTTAATTTGAGGCTTTTGAAAATTTGCAACTCTGAGGCGTTTCTATAATGACTCTGGCGCCGTAGAGTCGCATCTGAGGCGTTTCTATAAAGACTCTGGCGCCGTAGAGTCGCATCTGAGGCGTTTCTATAATGACTCTGGCGCCGTAGAGTCGTATCTGAGGCGTTTCTATAATGACTCTGGCGCCGTAGAGTCGCATCTGAGGCGTTTCTATAATGACTCTGGCGCCGTAGAGTCGCATCTGAGGCGTTTCTATAATGACTCTGGCGCCGAAGAGTTGTATCTGAGGCGTTTCTATAATGACTCTGGCGCCGAAGAGTTGTATCTGAGGCGTTTCTATAATGACTCTGGCGCCGTAGAGTCACATCTGAGGCGTTTCTATAATTACTTTGGCGCCGTAGAGTCGCATCTGAGGCGTTTATTTAATGACTCTGGCGCCGAAGAGTTGTATCTGAGGCGTTTCTATAATGACTCTGGCGCCGTAGAGTCGCATCTGAGGCGTTTCTATAATGACTCTGGCGTCGTAGAGTCGCATCTGAGGCGTTTCTATAATGACTCTGGCGCCGTAGAGTCGCATCTGAGGCGTTTCTATAATGACTCTGGCGCCGTAGAGTCGCATCTGAGGCGTTTCTATAATGACTCTGGCGCCGAAGAGTTGTATCTGAGGCGTTTCTATAATGACTCTGGCGTCGTAGAGTCGCATCTGAGGCGTTTCTATAATGACTCTGGCGCCGTAGAGTCGCATCTGAGGCGTTTCTATAATGACTCTGGCGTCGTAGAGTCGCATCTGAGGCGTTTCTATAATGACTCTGGCGCCGTAGAGTCGCATCTGAGGCGTTTCTATAATGACTCTGGCGTCGTAGAGTCGCATCTGAGGCGTTTCTATAATGACTCTGGCGCCGTAGAGTCGTATCTGAGGCGTTTCTATAATGACTCTGGCGCCGTAGAGTCGCATCTGAGGCGTTTCTATAATGACTCTGGCGTCGTAGAGTCGCATCTGAGGCGTTTCTATAATGACTCTGGCGCCGTAGAGTCGTATCTGAGGCGTTTCTATAATGACTCTGGCGCCGTAGAGTCGCATCTGAGGCGTTTCTATAATGACTCTGGCGCCGTAGAGTCGCATCTGAGGCGTTTCTATAAAGACTCTGGCGCCGAAGAGTCGCATCTGAGGCGTTTCTATAATGACTCTGGCGCCGTAGAGTCGTATCTGAGGCGTTTCTATAATGACTCTGGCGCCGTAGAGTCGCATCTGAGGCGTTTCTATAAAGACTCTGGCGCCGAAGAGTCGCATCTGAGGCGTTTCTATAATGACTCTGGCGCCGTAGAGTCGTATCTGAGTCGTTACTGTAGAATCACTGAGTTGCGTCAAAAGAGTAGATTTGAATTACGCATTTTTTAACAACTCTATTTAGACTACTGAGTCAGTAGAAAGTTAAGCGCTAACATCAACAACTCTTGGACGAATTTTAAGAGTCTACAACTCGTGACTTAACAGTTGTTTGAGCCGTTAAAAAGTCACAAGAGTGATTCCAGAGCCGCTAGAGTCACTAGTGAGCTGTTTACAGTGACTCTATCTGATAGCAATTCTTGTCACGGTAACGTTTTCAACGGGCTTATGCTGTGTCATGTACTACTGTCAAGTCTGTAGTTCATGCACTGCTTTATGCAGTTCATGCATCTCGTATTTTAGGATTACCTTTGGATTTTCGCTACTAAAAGTATGAATTTCTTAAAAAAATCTCATTACCACAAAGGTAGATATTCACATGAATGATAGATATTCATTCAGAGATACTCTTCTGAGATCTTGGATCATTGTGGCCACATACATTGCAGATAAGTAGTCCATAGTACTCCTTCATCCATAATGATAACGTTCGCAGGAAGGCTGCGGGCACCCTGGTGCAACGACTTCGGCGATATTGTCCCACAAACTAGCGCTGACGGCAATTCTTTGTGTGCCTTTGGGGTTAGTCCTCAACAAGCTGCTTTCGGCCTTAGACGATAAAAGTCAAATTAATCGGATCGCCCGCAATTCCAAGCTCTGCCACTCTCCCTCCCTCAGACTGCAAGCCAAGCTGTTCAAAACTCGTCTCTTTTGATTAAAATACAATCAATAAGAGAAGACTCATATTTTCGGTATTCACCTGGCTTAGACTCCGAGGCAGCTTGCAAACACATCTGCACATCCTCCCAGATGTGGCCCTCGGACACGGCCAGGAAGTCTTCAATGTTGGTGATCTCGTCAACCGCCAGGGTCAGCAGGTCGATGGCGTCGCGCCAGGCGCCGACAAACACTTCGAGATTCTCTTGGGCAACGCGCGACTGCGGACGGAGAGACAGGGACCGGGCGGCGTTGAGCACCTCGGCGCTGATCAGGTCCACCTGGCCGGCGGCTTTGCGGACGAGTTTCACCGAGTCCTCGCTGCTCATTGAGCAGGCGAGCTGGCCAACCTCCGTCAGCTTGGTCACGTGCTCGTGGAACAAGATGGCCAGGGCTTCTACCTGTAGGTATGAGATGGGAGATGTCTCTGTCTGTCTGTCTGTCTGTCTGTCTGTCTGTCTTAGCGTCTGTCTGTCTGTCTGTCTTAGCGTCTGTCTCTGTCTGTCTGTCTGTCTGTCTTAGCGTCTGTCTGCCTGTCTGTCTGTCTTGTTTGTCTGTCTGTCTGTCTGCCTGCCTGTCTGTCTGTCTGTCTGCCTGTCTGTCTGTCTGTCTTTCTGTCTGTTTTTCTGTCTGTCTGTCTGTCTGTCTGTCTGTTTGTCGTAAGCCACTAACCTGGGCCTCCTTGCCCTCGCGCGCAGCATTGAGAATCATGTCCAGCGGGCCTTCAACGCCCAGATAGTTGTCGGACACGTGATCCACAACGGCCTGCCGCAGCTCGTGCCGCAGCCGGTCGGTGCCGTTAAGCAAGCTGCGCACGGATTCGTTCAAAGCCTGCGATCTGTCCGGCCGGCCGGCGCTTCGGCCAAGCTCGGACAGCAGATCCTGCAGAGCCTGGCGCACCGACTGACACTGGCCGACAATCCGATCGCGCCTGTCCGGCCGGGTGCACGGGCTGTCGGCCAGCAGGGCGGCGCCGCTGATGATGTGCTCCAGGCGCTCCTCTAGGAATGGCCGGACCCGGCTTTCCACGTATTCGTGCGGATCGATCAGCACCTGGGATATGGAGAAGGTAGCTCTGCTGATCCTATTAACCCTAAGCTCAGATTCCGACTAACCTCAATCTCAGATAAAAACTAATCTTAAGTTCAGATCCCCATTAATCTGATGCTTAAATCTCCATTAATCTGATGCTTAGATCCTCATTAATCTGATGCTCAGATCCTCATTAATCTGATGCTTAGATCCTCATTAATCTGATGCTCAGATCCTCATTAATCTGATGCTCAGATCCTCATTAATCTGATGCTCAGGTCCTCAATAATCTGCTACTCAGATCCCTATTATTGTCAATCTCTAACTACCATTAACTCCAAGCTCAGATTTCCAATTATTCATATCTCAAGCCCAGATACTCATTATTCCCAACCTCAGATCCCTAGTAATCTTAATTTTCAAGCTCAGATCCCCGTACGCCAATATCAGATCCTCATAAACCCCAATCTCAGATCCCCATAAACCCCAATCTCAGATCCCCATAAAGCCCAATCTCGTCCCCATAAACCTCAAGCTCAGATCCCTAAAAACCCCAATCTCATCCCCATAAACCTCAAGCTCAGATCCATAAAAACCCCAATCTCATCCCCATAAACCTCAAGCTCAGATCCCGAATTAAACTCATTCAAACCTTTTTCTCGAATTCCTCCAACGCGGCTGCCAGCTCGCCAGGTCCCTCGTACTCGAGGGGCTCCGAACTGCCAGTGGCCTGGGTGGCCCCGCTAATTATGTTGATTGCGTCGGCCACCTGTTGGAAAGCGAAGTCGCGATTCTCAACGGCCGAGCCAAGATCCGGGTGGCGGATGTACACCTGCAGTGAAGGCGTGGGGCTAGAGATTTGAATCATTAGAGATACTCGTGCTATGACCTAAAAACTGAAACTAATTAGCCTCAGTAGCCTCAATATCAGATCCCGTAGCATCAATATCAGATCCCGTAGCATCAATATCAGATCTCATAGCATCAATATCAGATTCCATAGCCTCAATATCAGATCCCATAGCATCAATATCAGATCCCAAAGCATCAATACCAGATCCCATAGCATCAATATCAGACCCCATAGCATCAATATCAGATCTCATAGCATCAATATCAGATTCCATAGCCTCAATATCAGATCCCATAGCATCAATATCAGATTCCAAAGCATCAATATCAGATCTCATAGCATCAATATCAGATTCCAAAGCATCAATATCAGATCCCAAAGCATCAAAATCAGATCCCATAGCCTCAATACCAGATCCCATAGCCTCAATATCAGATCCCATAGCCTCAAAATCAGATCCCATAGCCTCAATATTAGATCCCATAGCCTCAATATCAGATCCCATAGCCTAAATATCAGATTCCATAGCCTCAATATCAGATCCCATAGCCTCAAAATCAGATCCCATAGCCTCAAAATCAGATCCCATAGCCTCAAAATCAGATCCCATAGCCTCAAAATCAGATCCCATAGCCTCAATATCAGATCCCATAGCCTCAATATCAGATCCCATAGCCTCAAAATCAGATCCCATAGCCTCAAAATCAGATCCCATAGCCTCAATATCAGATCCCATAGCCTCAAAATCAGATCCCACAGCCTCAATATCAGATCCCACAGCCTCAATATCAGATCCCATAGCCTAAATATCAGATTCCACAACATCAATATTAGATCCCATAGCCTTCCAAAATCCAAAGCACGCAACAAACCTTAGAAGCGGTCAGCAGCATGGGGTTGATGCGCATCAGGGTGGCCCTGGCGGCGGCGATCTCGTCGCGACGGCGCGGATCAATCAGATCAACCTGACGGCGACAGGCGCGTTCGTTCAATTCAACAGTGTGATCGCCGTAGCTCTCGAAGCAGCGAGTCAGGTCGCTCTGGTTAGATGTCTCACGTAGGTGCTCCAGGTCCGTCTCCACCTGTGACATAATTTAAAGATAAGCGACTGCTTGGTAAATAATTAAACAAGTAAATAAACAATTCCGTTGGTTCTAAACAACCCAGTCTAGTTTGGGCCGCTGGTCCTCAACAACCCAATGCAATAGTTTGGGCCGCCGGTCCTCAACAACCCAATGCAATAGTTTGGGCCGCCGGTCCTCAACAACCCAATGCAATAGTTTGGGCCGCCGGTCCTCAACAACCCAATGCAATAGTTTGGGCCGCCGGTCCTCAACAACCCAATGCAATAGTTTGGGCCGCCGGTCCTCAACAACCCAATGCAATAGTTTGGGCCGCCGGTCCTCAACAACCCAATGCAATAGTTTGGGCCGCCGGTCCTCAACAACCCAATGCAATAGTTTGGGCCGCCGGTCCTCAACAACCCAATGCAATAGTTTGGGCCGCCGGTCCTCAACAACCCAATGCAATAGTTTGGGCCGCCGGTCCTCAACAACCCAATGCAATAGTTTGGGCCGCCGGTCCTCAACAACCCAATGCAATAGTTTGGTCCGCCAACAACCCTAACAACCCAGTGAAAATAGTTTTGTGCTAACATAACCGAACTCACAATCCTCAGACTGCGCAGCAGCAGGTACACATCGACCATATCGGCCAGAATGAGCAGTCTCGTGACCGCACTGAGCAGGGCTCGAGCCGCTCGAACCATAGTGGCCCGTCGGCTAGCCGAGCAGGGCTCCCCGGCGAACTCGCTCGAGGCGGCGTACATGTCGTCGCCAGTTCGGCGAACATCTTCAATAGCGGTGAGCATTTCAGCCCGGACGTCCGGATTCTCGTCGGCAATCTCCTGGCCCTTGCGAATGAAGTCCTCCGTGGCCTGCTGCACCGCCGCCACCAGCACCATGGCCCGCTTGGACCGGCCTTTGCGCCGGTTGCTAGGGGCGCGAAAATTAATTAGCGTAGTTACCTGGGTAACCAACGGTTCCAGGGTTCGTTCGACGCTTTTAGTACGAATTTCGAGATTTTTGGGGTCCCATTTAAGGTGACCGCTGGTAGTGGTCGATGTTATTGTTGAGGTGCGACTTTGCATAGTCATTTTTGCAGCTTGGATTAATGCTTCAGAGCATCAAACGGTGGAGACAATGCATATTATGGAATTTTTATCAGGCGATACAATCACAGTGCCATTCAAAAACCTAGGATGCCAGATGGCATCGGCTGAAAAATACCAATGTCTCTATCAATTGGGGGCTGTAGCCTACTAGATACCCTTTGCACTGCTGAGCCTCTGGCTCACAGTAATAAAGCATTTGGAACTGATGCTTAAAAGGAAATGGAATTCAGCCTGAAAAAACTGGGTGCCAATTTGGGATCCTAGGTCAAAATACTCAGATTTTATCTTAACATTATATTCTAAATACATTTTAAATTGTTAACTGAGAATTGATCTTAATGTTATATTCTATACACAGCTTACTTGACATATGTACATGCAATTGGCATTTAATTCATGCAATGGATGCAATAAAAACTCTGTGCAATCTAATTTGAAATACATATTAGAGAACTTGATGATGTTCTTGAGTGTACAAGGAAAACTGCATGTGTTTCCAGTCACCTTTATAAAAAACAAATACTCATAAAAATGTATGAATAATGGATAATGAAGTAAATGCTCTATATACACCATAGTCTGGAACACTATATACCCCACAAAAAAAGATAACCAAATTTGATGTATGCTGAATGCATTTACCTTACACAAAGCTCCAAATTGTCATTTTTGAAATGTTACCACTAGATGAGTGATTTTGATATTTAATTTCAATTAGACAAACTTGAAAAACTTAAAACACATATATAACAAACAAAAACAAAATCTTGTAAAAAATATAAAAGTCTGTTTTGCATTAAATAGTTGTAAAATTTTATTATATAAGCATTATATATGCATGGACAACTATTGTGACTTATTAATAATATACATTTTTTAATTTTTGGTATTTGTTATATACCAAAATACTAAACATATACACTAAAAGCCCAAAATCACTTTTTGTACTCCAACATATATACCCAATTTCTTGAGCATACCCTGGAAATTTCTAATGTACATACCTTCTTCCTGACTATGACATACACATATTTGGCACCAAAGTAGGGCCTAACCTGTTACCAAACTAGGACTTCTTTAAGTTTATATTGATAAATTAGTTGCAATTTTGAAAGGATCATAATTAAGTTTCTTTAGAGGTTTTTGATAGTGCTGATTTCAAATTTAAGTTTCTTTTTTAGTAGCTTCAACCTAACTATATGTAGCTTAAAACCAACTACTTGGGCATGGGGAATAGGGGTTTTAGGGTGGGGAAATTCTTCATTGGGTTGATTTTATCAACATAAACTTGAGTAGAGGCATAGAGACCTATTCAAGATGGTGTTGATAAATTTCAGACTTGGGGGGATAGGTAGACCCTAGGGCCTATCAAAAGGTCAATGACCAAAGGAATGGGGGGGTTAGGGTGGGGATCCTTGATGGGGGTTGATTTTATTGACAAACTTGAATAGAGGATTAGAGACCTATTCACAAAGGTGTTGATAAATTCTAGACTTAAAGGAAAAGGGGTGGACCTTACCAATAAGGTCAATGACTATCCAGCAGTGCATCATGGATGTGCCAAATTTAAAAAAGAGGAAACCACGATGTGTTAATTATTTTACATTGTAACAAAACTCAATATAAAATTTGATGAAGTCATTTTATGCACTGTACACTATAATTTAATAACTGTTAATATTACTTGTGATTTAATAATTTTATATTCATAAAACACATTAACTTCAGTTTTTATTTAAAAATGTTTATTTTTATTAAAATATAAAATTCATTGAAAGAATTTTTATTGAATTAATTGACACCACAGGATTAATATACCTAGGTTGCATCACTATTGAATATAGTTTTTTGGTGATTTTTTGCTTTTTATTATTTTGGGCATTCCCCCCATCAAGTATCTGATGAAAATTTCAAAAGAATCAGAAAATCTAATGTACTTTATTAATATAAACTTTAAGAAGTAAAAAATTGAAAAATTTAAAGTATTTTATCAATATAAACTTTTTACTATTATCAAAGTAACTATAATTCTTTTGTCTATGTTTTTTCAATGAGTTTTATCAATCTAAATACACTTGTATTGTATTATAATTATAAATTTACCTTGTCACCTATAGTCTATACTTCAAAGATGCTATTTTTGGGAGAAATTCTTGCATCCAACAATGTCTTATGTAGTCTAATATAATATCACATGTGTAGTCTATATTCAGGAGTTGGCCAAGTCTTTTTTGGATGCTCTACCAATGAAATTCAGACAAAAATATAAACATAAAAAAGCTGATGATTTATATTTGTATAAAATTTTAAGTCAGTTTTATTAAGCCTAATATATAACCAATTTTAAAATTTAACAAACACAAATAAAAGCTTTTAAACAAACACAACATAATGCTTATACACATTTGGCACTGAAATAACCTGTCACTAAAATGAATGTCACTGAACTGACTTATTAATAAAGTAGACCCTAACCAGTTCCTAAGTTTATCCTATTCTATATAGCTAGTTCTGACCTAGATCTTATTTATTTGGCAAAAAGTTGTTGTCTCTTATATTATGCTATAATTATAAAAAGTTAGGTCACTATATTATAAAATGTTGTTTTATCTATTAGCAAACAAAAAAATAGTAGACAAGATCACTAAACACAAAAGTATATTATATATATAGTAAGGGCCTACACCATATGACTAGTTGAGCCTAGTTATATGTTGGCTAAAAGAAAATTTAAAAGTACATAGTCATTGGAATTAGTTTGGACAAAATTTAAAAGGTAAGAATTTGCCTTTGAGGGCTTTGAGTTTGAGGCTTTGACCTTGGCTTTAGCCTGTGCCTGTGGGTGAATTCATTTAATTTTCAACATAAACATTAGATAATTTATTTTTTGTTTATGGAATAAGATTTTTTATTTTTGAAGTTCAGGCGCATACCCCAGGTAGGCCTACAATTTTTATTTCATTCATGCAGATTAACCTGTAGAAGTGTGAGTTAGGGCCTATACCCTGTTTGGTCCCGCCTGCCTTAATATTATTAAAGCATTAGTTTAAGTATATTAAAAGTGGATCCATTCAAAATTAATGCACAGATCATAGTTGACGTAAGTAGCACAACACGAGAGCTCCAAGAGCAGGAATTAAAATTAGTAAGACAGCTAAACCATTATGTCAGAGTGAGCGACTCACAACGGGCAGGGTCAGCTCAGTAAACTTCCGCGAATTTGCTGAAAATGTGTATAAGAAGTAAATGTTTATTATTGTATAAAAGCTTTTTTTATTATATTATTCCTGTTAAATTGAACTTACTTTATTTAGTTTTTACGTAAATTTGAAAACAGTAGCTATGTTTTGTTGTTTTTTTTGAAGTTTACGGTGTTTCAAACAGGAATCTTCAATGTGCAACATTACCTTTACTATAGTGGTCCTTGCTTGATCTTTTTTACTAGATAATTGAACAGCTTAAAGCTCATGTTGAGTTTTGGGTTTTGGATCTGAGGATGTCTGACAGGGATTTCAGGATTTCCAGGGATTATTGCAGGGATTATTCCACTTCGCTCTGCTCGAGCACATACTAACGCGCACTCAATGAACCGGAAATCTGTGACCAGACAATAAATATACAGGCACAGCCACATTCTATTTCTCCACCTTTTTGAGTGGCTAACTAACACTCGCAATAACCATGCAGCCAGAGTTGCTCGCTACTTTGGCGTCGTAAGCCAGAACCCAATGGCGCTACTACAGCTACAGCCGCCATCCGCATTCAGCATCAGTGCGGACCCCCAAACCGTCAGCAAGCGCTGGACAGAGTGGGCCACCACACTAAAGCGATATTCCTGACAGCATCAGGAATCTCGGACGACGCCCAGAAGCAGGAAATCCTCCTGTACACCGCGGGAAAAGAGGTTGCAGACATCTTTAAAAAGATCTCAGACTCGCGTCCCGCCACTGATCAGCCGGAGCAGCAAACGCTCGACTCACTCATAGCGGCGCTAACTCAGCACATTCAAGGACGCGACAATGTGGTGTTCACCCGGTACCAATTCCGCCAGTGCACGCAGCTGGACGGGGAAGCCATCAACAGCTGGTACAATCGACTGTGCAACGCGGCTGAGGCCTGCCAGTTCGGCGAGCTGCGTCAGTCCCGCATCCGCGACCAGATCGTCGCAGCTGCTGCCGCAGCGAATCCCTCCAAAAGCGGCTGCTCAACGTGCCCAACATCAGCCCCCCCCCCCGAGGCCCTCCAGCTCGCGAGAACAAACGAAGCAGCCAGCCAGCAATCATGGAGCGCTAGGAAGCCGGACCAGCTGAAGAAGTGCATGCGGCTCGCGACAAGCGCCCCGCAAGGCGCCCGCCAGCCAGCCCGGCCGACAAATGCCAGACAAATGAGAGGCAAGCGCTGCAGCAACTGCGGCAAGCTGCACCACCTGGCGAAGGCGTGCTTAAGCGGCCGCGCACGCATCAACATGGCAGAGCCTGAGCCAGAGGAACCAGAGTGATGGGGCTCAGCGCTTGGAGTTCACGCATGGTGGTCGTTCCAAAGGCCTCGCCAGGCGAGATCCGCATCACGCAGGACCTGAGTGAGGGACGTCAATAAGTACGTCATCCCAGAAAAACAGCCAATACTGACATTCGAAGAAGTCACCGACGAGATGGCCGGCTCCACCTATTTTCTCCGAACTAGACGTTGCCAAGGCCTTCCACCAGATCGAGGTCAGCGAGGATTCCCGGCAGCTGCTCACTTTCTCAACGCCTCTGGGCCTGCTCCGCCTCAAGCACCTTTGCATGGGATTTACCTCAGCATCGGAAATCCTACAGCGCGTCATGACATCTATCCTGAGCGGTTTGAGAGGCGTGCGGTGGGTCCACGACGACATCATTATCTTCGCCAGCACCATAAAGGAGCACAACGAGAGGCTGCGCAACTGCCTCGACAGGCTGCGCCAACACAACGTGACTCTGAACCCCCGCAAATGCCGCATTGCAACCCAGCAGGCCGACTTCCTGGCCATGCGCCTCTCGGCGGCCGGAATCCAACCGACCGAGGAAAAGCTGGAGGCTGTGGCCAACTTCAAGCGACCAGAAAATGCAACGGAGGTGCGGTCCTTGATCGGGCTCGTCACATTCGTAGCCCGCTTCATCCCAAACCTCGCCGACAAAGCGAGGCAACTTCGAGAGCTGACCAAGAAGAGCGTGAAATGGTCGTGGGGGCTCACAGCAAGCCTCAGCCTTTCAGTCAATCAAGCAGTCGATCGCTCACAGCACGACGCTTGCCTTCTTCAACAAGAACTGCGAGACCAGGTTGATCGTCGACGCCAGCCCGACCGGCCTCGGGGCGATCCTCGCCCAGGTGCAACCTGGCGGCCTCACCAGGCCAATCGCCTATGCCAGCCGCAGCCTCAGTGACACCGAGCAGCGCTACTCTCAGACAGAGAGGGAGCTAGGCGCTGGCCGTCAAATTCGGCTGCCTCAAGTTCCACCACTACCTTAGCGGCTGCCCAAAGTTCAAGGTCATCACCGACCACAAGCCGCTGGTCAGCCTGCTCAGCCCCGGCTCGCGGCCCCCGCCGCGGATCGAGCGTATGGCACTTCGGCTGCAGGATCTCCACTTCGAAGTCACCTACCAGCTGGGCGCAGACAACACGGCAGATGTCCTGAGCCGCCAGCCACGTCCAACACCGCCGAACAACGAGGGC
The DNA here is from genome assembly GCA_002269645.1 of Macrostomum lignano. NCBI lineage: Eukaryota > Metazoa > Platyhelminthes > Macrostomidae > Macrostomum > Macrostomum lignano. Next base: position 533,661 of record NIVC01000092.1, on the reverse strand, counting down.
GAGGACCTCGACACGGCCTACATCGCAATGACAGCACAGGCAGCAGCGCCGAACATCATCAGCCTCGACACGATCAAGGTTGCCGCCGCAGGCGACAAGGCGATCCAAGCCGCCGTATCCAGGCTCCGGTCCCATCGGTGGGAACTCGATAGCCACGACACGCGCAGCCTGCACGGCTTGCGGCACGAGCTCTCACAACACGACGGACTCCTGCTCAAAGGGCACCAAATCGTCGTTCCCGCCATTCTGCGCTACCGCTGCCTGCAGCTGGCGCACCAAGGCCACCTGGGTGTCCAGAAAACATTGGCACGCCTCCGGACAAAGGTCTGGTGGCCCTCAATGCGGGCCTCCGTCGAGAACTTTGTAAACTCCTGCCTCAGCTGCAAAGCCTGCACGAACACAGCCGAACTGAAGACACCCCGACTCCAGCCGACTGAGCTGCCGCAGGGGCTGTGGCTAGAGCTGGGCCTGGACTTCCTGGGACCCATCAGAGGTCACATGCTGCTGGTGTGCACCGACTACTTTTCACGTTTCCCACTGGTACAGACAATGTCGGGGTCGACAGCGGCAGCTCCGGTCATCCGAACCCTCCGCCAGTGGCTCAGCATTCTCATCGCCATTCTCACCCACCATTCTCGTCTGCATAACTCAACGCCTTCTTGCGCAGCCAGGGCGTCCACCACCATCGGACTAAGTCGTTACATCCGAAAGCCAACGGACTCGTAGAGCAATGCAACCGAAGCCTCAATAAGGCAATCAGAGCGCGGCGATCCTGGAAGGCAGCGACTGGCAGGTGGCACTGGACGACTACCTGGTCGCATACCGGCGAACACCGCACGCATCAACCGGCATGGCCCCAGCCGACCTGCTATTCGGCCGACAGCTCAACGACACGATCCCCAGGTTGCGCCACTACCGTCCCGTTGATGAGTCTCCTAGGTAGCCGACGACGAGTGGCCGAGTGGCCCCGGGGAACGCGACAGCGGACAGAACAGCCGGCCGGATGAACCAACCGGCCTGCCGAGCCAACCGTCAACCAGGCCGACGGCCCGCTCGCCAACAGGCCGCACCCCCGACAGGCCAAGAAGACGCCGAAACGCTACGAAGAGGGCGACCGGCGAAAGGCTCCGGACATCTGACAGCTGGCGGAACAGCAGCAAGGACTGATCATTGACTCTAATGACTGACACTGAGTGCTCGATCGCGCGTAACATGAACCCAATGTTGTAACCCAATTCCCCACCCCGGGTTCCAATCCACCAGACGAGGGATGTAGCTAGATGCGCAGGCAGGCAGTTCGGGCACCTAGTTTGCACTCCGTGACCCCCACCCAGCCTATCCACTTCTCTCTGCTCGAGCACATCCTAACGCGCGCTCAATGAATCGGAAATCTGTGACCAGACAATAAATATACAGGCACAGCCACATTATATTTCTCCACCTTTTTGAGTGGTTAACGTACTAACAGTCGCAATAACAAGCCAGAGTTGCTGGCTACAATGTGTTGTTTCCATACATATTTATTCCTTTACATTTCCTTTACATACGCTCCCATGCAAAGCTATGTACATTTATTGTAATCAAATCCTAGGATGCACATCTGTGGTCTTTGTTTTTGAGGATATAAATTATATATAGATGCAATTCCTTAACAATAGCACCATAGAAATTACTGAAGATGCAAACACCTGTATATGGTAATAACATGCACTTTGGTCAAAATTCCGATGAAATTTCTCAAACTGCTGCAACTGGGTTCAATTATTTTTATACTGTGATTGTAACCCACATGGTATATGTGCCTACGCTATCATAAAGCAAAACATTTTTGCGTTCCTTAAACTAATTTTAACTGTACGTATAATGCTCATTTGCAATAATAAGGTTGGTAAAAATAATTCTTGAAATGCGCTTGGTTTTTGAGCATTAGTTAAATTTTTTTGTCTATCATTTCGTATTTTTACCACGATGTTTGTGTATGGCGGCAATATAAATTTTAAAATAAATAGAAACGTTTTTAAGAGTTCGCGCGACAACCATTTTTCTTTGCTAAATCATTCTACTGTTTTTGAATTGCTAAATATTATATTAAGCCTGCTGCCTGCTGTATACAAATGATTAAAAATAAAGCCGAAATTATCTCATACTATATTTTATACATTGTGCAATATGGAAACATGTTTGATTGTTTGGTCGTTTGACAGTCATGGGACTTCCATCCATAGTCAGGAAGGTGGCAGAGTGTGCGCCGGAACAAATTTTGGCCTCTCCCAAAATTGTGCGCCGTGCGCCGACACAAAAACCCTCGTGTGCGCCGTTGTGCGCCCGCCACTACCTGCCTTGCGACAATAAAAGACCTTTTTTTACAACATAGCAACAATTTTTGTGCGCCAATATTTTCAATAAACCCTACCCCTATAATATTTCTTAGAATAAATGAATGAAATAAATAAACGTTACACGAAAGTCGAGTCACGAGACAAGAGAATATAATGGTTAATACGGGACGGTTACGGGCTATCTATATTATATTATGAGAAATTGAGATCGTTAAACCGAAAATAGAAATTTAAAAAATTTTTAATTTAATTTTTAATTTTTAAAACAAAACAAACATAAAAAGTAAGCAAATGGCAAAAACAAAGGTGAAAAGGAAAAGGAAAATATTTTATTTTATTTTTTATTTTTTGGTAGAATGCAGTGTTACATTAGATAGAACAGTGAATAGTGTACTGTAACAAGTAACGACTTACATCGTTACATGGGATCGCCACAAGGGTAACGCTGCATGTGGCGCGGCACCCGCCGCGCCGCGCCGCCATGCGCCGGTGTCCTCTGGTGTGCGCCGTTGTGCGCCGCTGTGCGCCAGTGCGCCGCTGTGCGCTGTTGTGGCGCGCCGCTGTGCGCCGTTGTGCGCCGTTGTGTGCCCAAAAAGGGCTTGTGTGCGCCGGAATTTTCCGACCAAACTGCCACCTTCCTGACTATGGACTTCCATAAACTTATAAAGGACAATAAACTAAAAAACAGTGAAACTAAATTTTATTTGAATATATTTTGTTTTGGTGTCTGAATACATAAAATACATCTATATTATCCTATTTGAATATATTTCAGATTATTAGATCTGAAAAATTAGATCTGAGTACAGAGTAGATCTAAGATTAGATCTAAAATTTCAGATTCAGATTATATCTGAATATTATTTTTATAATAATTCAGAAATATATCTGAATGCATTGTTGGCCCTGCGGGAGCTTTACTAAAATAAGATTGGTGCTAGTTTTACAATTGCAACATTTAAATCCAACAAAATGCATACTTTTCTAGTTTTCTAGCAAAAAAATCTATTGTTCAGCACCTAGGATGAAGTTCATCCCAAAAATAAATAATCAATAATGCATTCTATGCATTATTTTTCGGCAATCCTACACTTCCATTCGGTAAATTATTTTAACATTTGAATTCGTACCACCGAGTCAAATGACGTTGATTGGCATTGTGTCTATGGCCAAAAGTTTGAGCGAACAGAGTTTAAGGGGGTGTCAGTTTAAGGGAGCTGTTGCTTATGAGCTGCTTGTTTTTTTGAGCTTCAATTTGGCGTTGTCTGTATCCCCAATGTCTATTTGGGGCTATCCTATACTGGATTGGACATTACTATCTATTGTAGACACTTTAATGACCTGCAGACACACTCTAAGTGACTATGGCTATGCGCTCTAACAGACTGCTACCATGTTCCACTGTTTCAGTTTTGTTTGGTTACATTGTTATTTAACACGCCTGTTTAAAATTCAGTGTCAAAATAATTTACCAAATGGAAGTGTAGGATTGCCTATTTTTCTTTAACTCTAAGGCAGCTTTAGTAAATTAACATTCTCACTAGAGCTACCATTGCAACATTTCTTTTCAACACACTTTTCTGGCAAAAACATCTATTGTTCTATGTGCTTTTCTTGGTCAAAATTTTCTTGTTTTATGCATTTGATATATAAAGTACAGTGTACACCTTGGTTTGGCATACCTTTCTTCAAGTTTCTTTGTCAATTTTTGTTCTGTGCGCTTGATGTATTTATGAAGTATACCTAAGGCCAAAAATATATTAGAAATAAAGGGCTAAAGCAATTAACTAGGTCTTAAAAATTTATTTTTGATTCTAAGCTTGGCCTAATTAACTTAGGCTACTAATCAAAAGCTTTGAAAAATTAGCCCAATCAAGAATTTAACTATACAAGTCTTTTTTGCAATTACAAGGGGTGTCCCAAAAGTTCCCGGAATGTCTAATGTAGCTCTTCAACAGAGCCATGAAATTTCACGCCCATGGTGTCAAATGAAAGGAAATTTTGTCACAAAGAATACAAAGTTAAAATCATGTTGATATCTTTTTTTATTCAAGAGCTACAGCAAGAAACTTGCGCAAAGGTCAGGGGTAGTGGTACACAACCTCAACAATCTATGGCAATAATTTTTTCATCTCCATTTTTGGAGTTTTTCATTTTGAATTCATTCACAGCAGACTGGCCATCTCTAAAGTGTTCGATCTACCCAGAAGGAGATCCAACATTTGTCTCCTGTGATGACATCTGACAGTTGTTGTGGGCCCTGGGGCTCAAACATTTGCAGCCACAAGCAACAGATGCACACCCTCTCTGCTTGCTGCTCCGGAGTGAGAAGATGGGGTACCCACTGAGCGCAAGTCTTTGTGCAGCCTAGTTGCTCATGCATGATGTTATGAGCACTTCCATAGCTGACACCAAGCTTATAGGCAAGGAATCTCAGCATAATGCTCCAATCCTCACGAATTATTGTATCAGCATAGGCCACGACATCTTCTGTCACAGATGTCTTGGGTCTGCCAGACCTTGGTTCATCGTTGAAGCTGTCCCAGCCTTCCAAGAGATGGCGCAGCCAGTGGGCAACCATGTCAAATGATGGAGCAGAGTCAGCTAAAACATTCACCAGATTGGTGCAAATCTCAGTCATTTTGCAACCAAGTTGCATGCACATAAAGATGTAGAAGCAAACACTGTCTTTTGATGTTTCCATCAGCTACTAAAAACACATGGAAAATATATGGCTATGAAATTTTACTGGAGCACATTTGGAAGCTAAAAATGTATATAAATATAGCAAACAGATATAGCCGCATATGTGTACATTTTTGGCTTTTGCTGATTCTATAACTAAAAGCTATAACAAAAGTTGCAGAACTTGTTAATCACCCCTTGTAGGTTATTTTAATATTGAAAATTTTAAAATTAAGTCTTTAAAAAAGCAAACAACACTTTTCTTAACCTTCTTCACTTTGGCTTTCCATTAAAGGGGTGGTCTTACTTGACTTAGTTGCAAGGGGCTCCGTGTGTCTAGAAATAGTGAGGATATATTGCTGCCCATTTCCCTAAGCCCTAGCAACCATAGGCAGCTATTGTTGTAGTGTTGCACAGGGAGTTCCAGTGGTATTAGTGTCCACAGTGTGGTCCCCCTCTGGCCTTTCTGGCCTGGTAGCCCTTAGGTAGTGTAGTGGATGAGCTAGTAGAGATTCTTAGGCCTAAAAACATTAGAGAGGTCTAGGTTTTAAGCCAAGGTAGGTGAGCCTGACCTGAGTAAAGGTGGGGCATTCACAGATGGAGTGCTCTGCATTCTTGACACCAGAGGCAGAATGGGCATTCTTTAGGCCTACTGTACTGCAGATTTTTCCCTAGAGGTGGCAATGCCTGGCAAAACAGCCATGACCCAAAAGGGCCATGGTCACTACCCCAATGTCCCTGCAATTGAGTCTAAGTAAGGCCCTGCCCAAGGCAGAGATTAGAGAGGTGGTGGCATGTTTATAAAAGCAACCACCCCAACCTCAGCCTGCAGGTTGCTATATATTGGATGGGGTATATGACATGTGTTCTGCAGTCAATGGAAATCAAATCTCTGTGTTGGGGTGCAATTAAATTTGATTCACCCCAAAACAAGAAGGGCTAAGTGTACATAGCATATACAATGTAAACAGAAGCTATAATAGCTAGGACCTGTCAGGATTCAATTGGTTTTATTATCAATGCCTTTCAATAGGCAGCACTATATATTAGCTAGGCAGTGAAATTCAATAAATAAACTTGCAAATCTCTTACTATAGCAGGCAGTAAATGTACACTCAATATTTCAATGCTTTAATTTGGGAATTTCAAATGATGACTATTCCTCAAGTTTTAAACTTTGAAAGGACTTATCTCATATTGCTAAAAAGATCTTGCAATGCTAAGTTTGGGGATATAAGTTGTTTACTTTAAATATAAAAACAAAAAGCATAGCATTGAAGAAACAATTTCTATACTTTCAACTTTTTGCAAATATTGTAGTCATTTGGAGTCAGAGATAAAGTTGGAGGGTTGCATATGCACATTCAAGCCAGCTATCATTTGATTAATCTCAGTAATGGAAGAGTTAGGTGACAAATTTTGATTGGTTTCATTATTGGTGCCTTTAGTCATTCAGATAAGAGAGAAAGAAGAAGAGAGGAGAGATGATATAAAAGAGAGTAGATATACAAGCTTACTTAGCAACATTGATTGAAAAGTTGCCAATCTATATACCAGTGAGAAATTTCTCTTGGACTATTCTGAAACAAAAGATGTGAGAAAGAGACTTTACCTGCACTCTCAAAAGAGGTGATCATGGATGGAATCTTCTGTGATGGCAACTTTTCAATGTTGCTGAGTATATAAAAGAGGGGAGAGAAAAAAGGAAAGACAATAGAGTAGAGAGGAGAGAGAAGAGAGAAGACAGGATATGGTAGTGAGAAGAGAGGAAAGATGAGACATGAGAAAGGAGAGGGTAGAGAGAATATACGAGCGTAGGAGATATGAAAAATGAGAGCACAGAAGAGAGAGAGAAAAGAGAAAAGGGAGAGAGAGAGAGAGAGGACAGGGTAGAGGAGAGACAACATATAAGAGATTAGAGATTAGAAGAGGAGAGTAAAGAGAGAGAGAGAGAGAGAGAGAGAGAGAGAGAGAGAGAGAGAGAGAGAGAGAGAGAGAGAGAGAGAGAGCAGAGAGGAGAGAGAAAAGAGAGAGGATAGGATAGAGGAGAGACAATAGATAAGAGAATAGAGATGAGATGACAGAGCAGAAAAGAGGGGAGAGATGAGAGTAGAGATGAGAGTGCAGAAAGGAGAGAGCAAATAAGTTTTAAAGGACCCAAGGGACATAGAGGCAGATGCCAGAAGCCAGAGTTTGCCAATGCCATGCTTTAGACAGGCATTGTCTGACAGACATTGGCAAACTAGCCAAAGAGATCAATGCCTGCCTCAAATCTTTATTTAAGATGAATTTACTCCATTTTTATGTCTATCCTAACTATTAACAAGCTTTTGTTTGAAAATTATTTTATATTTTAGAGGATTTAGAAAATGGGATTCAGCTGATTGATTTCAGTGAATTGAATTCTGTCGATAGAAGTTCTATCCCCTTTCTCCTCCAATGGAAGAGTTGGCCAGTGTTGTATATTATAAAGATTATCTAATATAGGTAATACATTGTACAATATGCCTTTAAGTTTTAGATAAATAAAACTTTAACTATTGTATATGTAGTGTATAATATTTTGGATTCCAGTCACTTTGTCTGCCATCAACTTATCAATTTGCAGACAAGTCGACTCTATCTGAAAAGTAGAGAACACAAGTTGGTATATAGTTAACCTAATATTAGTAAAATTATACAAAAAGACGTGTATAGGTGATTGATGTTGCTTATTTATAGGGACTCTATATTTGATTTTAAGAGTTAATGATTTATAATCATTAGGATTATTGCCATTTAGAGTCCTTTATCAATTCTCAAATTTGATCAATCGTAAACACAGAGTCTGCAGACTTTTGAAACTTCTGTAGGTCAGAGAGTCAGCAGTGTAAAGGGCTATTCTAACATTGACCAATATATTTATAATCTAGCAGTTATTATGCAACTTCACTGAGCCATATATTAATTATAAATGTCAAGAGTTCTATGCAATGTAAATGCATTTTACATTGTTTCCAGCCACAGAGTTGAACCTATTCAACAATGGAAAACTGGGAAAGAGTTTCTTATGGAAAAAAGAAGGACAAGTTGAACAAGCATGATAAGAAGAAAATTAACGAAAATATGCTTCGTGTGGAAGATCTTGGTAAGCTATTTGTTTATTAATTTAATGTTGATAAATTAATCAATCAATTATTATTAAATTCATTAACACTTTGTCACTATTGCGTAGCGACTAAGTATTAGTTTAGTTGAATAGTACATGCATTGGACATATGGGTTCTTTTCTAAGCGTGTTTTCCTTTTATTTCTACTGTCAGTAGAGTATTAAACAAAAGTTTAGTATAATTTATAAGGTATTTTGGTTGTATGACTGTATTTTAATTAATTAATGAGCTATAGGCAGCTCATTTATTTTCTTCTCAACTGCTAGTTATTCTAATTGTTGAATAATTATCCAGATCACGTGGCCAGATCGTCAATCTACCTGGCTGGAGGCGAAGGGCTAGACCTTGCTGCCTATGCCGAGGCCAATGGCGCCGGGGGTGCCAGTAGAAGCAATGGCGCCGGAAATCAAGGCTCACCTGCCAAAGCCCGGCAGCAGCAGCAGTCTTCTGGGAGCAAGACTCAAAGTAGCAATGGAGGCTCTGCTAAAAGACCACCGGCTAACAATATTGAAGCGCTGCAGGCTGTAAGTATAAGATTAGACTACTACAATGTATATGTGTCAGGTAAAATCTGGCTGGATGCAGCTGTACTGTATATGTATCTTCAGGTCTTAGACAGATTATATGACAGTTAACTGTCTAATACAATCCTGCTAGGTAGGGTCAGGTGTCTAATACAATCCTGCTAGACAGGGTCAGGTGTCTAATAGAATCCTGCTAGACAGGGTCAGGTGTCTAATAGTCCTGCTAGGCAGGGTCAGGTGTCTAATAGAGTCCTGCTAGGCAGGGTCAGGTGTCTAATAGAGTCCTGCTAGGCAGGTTAGGTGTCTAATAGAGTCCTGCTAGGCAGGTTAGGTGTCTAATAGAGTCCTGCTAGACAGGGTCAGGTGTCTAATAGAGTCCTGCTAGACAGGTTAGGTGTCTAATAGAGTCCTGCTAGGCAGGTTAGGTGTCTAATAGAGTCCTGCTAGACAGGTTAGGTGTCTAATAGAGTCCTGCTAGGCAGGTTAGGTGTCTAATAGAGTCCTGCTAGGCAGGTTAGGTGTCTAATAGAGTCCTGCTAGGCAGGTTAGGTGTCTAATAGAGTCCTGCTAGACAGGGTCAGGTGTCTAATAGAGTCCTGCTAGACAGGATCAGGTGTCTAATAGAGTCCTACTAAACCGGGTCAGGTGTCTAATACAATCCTGCTAGGCAGGGTCAGGTGTCTAATACAATCCTGCTAGCAACAATTTCATATTGAAACCGATCCGCTGTGCCTCGCAGGTCTCCCCAGCCAGACTTGAGCGGGCCCTGGAACAGTCTCGCAATACGATTCCTGATTCGCCACTGGCCTGGCTAGTTGACATCTGCGCTATTATCGATCTGGACATGGTCTACGATAAAAAAGAGGATTGGACTCGAACGGATCTAAGTGAGTTGCAGTTTTTTTTTAATAATCTTTATCATACGCAAAATAAAAAAAACTTCATATAAATTCAAGGTTTCTTTCCGAGAAAACCTCTTAAAATTCGCCTACTAATGATACGAGTATCAATGGCCCCTCTAGAGAGTCTAGACAGTCAACAATATCCCCCGAAATCGCCTTTAAACAGTCAACAATATCCCCCAAAATCGCCCTCTAAACAGTCAACAATATCCCCCGAAATCGCCCCCTAAACAGTTAAAAATATCCCCCGAAATCGCCTTTAAACAGTCAACAATATCCCCAAAATCGCCCTCTAAACAGTCAACAATATCCCCCGAAATCGCCCTTTTAACAGTCAACAATATCCCCAAAATCGCCCTCAAAACAGTAAACAATTTCCAAAATCGCCCTCTAAATATTGGGGATCAACAATATCCCCAAAATCGCCCTTTAAACAGTCAACAATATCCCCAAAATCGCCCTCTAAACAGTCAACAAAATCCACCGAAATCGCCCTCTAAACAGTCAACAAAATCCACCGAAATCGCCCTCTAAACAGTCAACAATATCCCCAAAATCGCCCTCTAAACAGTCAACAAAATCCACCGAAATCGCCCTCTAAACAGTCTATAAAAACACCAAAACCCTCAAGGTGGCCAACAATACATATATTAATTGTTGTTCACCTCCCGCAGATTTCCCTAGCAACAATTTGCCCAACGCCAGCCGTCAGCTGCTCAACCGTCTACTTGAGTCAGTCTCGGACGAAGTGAAGCGCCGTTTCTATCTGCACGCCTGCCAGCGTCTGGTGAAGCAGTCCGAGAAACAGGCTGGCGCCTTCGGCACCCGAGCCGTGCTGCAGCTGGCCGTCCGACTGCTGCCGCAGTTGCCGGGCCACGCTGATTGTCGCCAGCGAATGCGCGAACTGTTTGACTCGGCTAGGGGCACCAGGGCCGCCTTTGCCGCTCTGATGTGGGCGCTGGGCCAGACCGCCTATAAGTGAGATCTTATGGATTCTCTATTGGCTTCCTGAAGTTCTTCTCATATTTAGTCTGTTTGTCTCCTAGATTCGTATGAGATTGTCCATTATATACTTAGAATCTTTCCACAGGTTGTCTGTTGGAATCCTGGAATCTTCTCACGTGTTGTCTATTGGATTCCTAGAATCTTCTCACGTGTTGTCTATTAGATTCCTAGAATCTTCTCATAGGTTGTCTTTTGGATTCCTAGAATCTTTCACGTGTTGTCTATTAGATTCCTAGAATCTTCTCATAGGTTGTCTTTTGGATTCCTAGAATCTTCCCATAGGTTGTCTATTGGATTCATGGATTCATGGATTACAGCTAAACACTGCTCAAATATCCCCCCTTCAACAGGGACCGCGCCACGGGTCTCCAGGTGCTCATCGACTGCGCTCTGCCTGCCGGCGATGGCCAACTCCTGGCCACCAGGTGGGCCGCGCCCGACCTGCTGGACACCCTGGACGAGCTCACTCGAGACCAGGCCGCCGCCTCCACCAAGCTGTCGCTGCGACACGCCGCCGGCCTGCTCGACGCCGCCGCCCTGGCCGGGCCCGGCCAGACCCGCGACCGCCTGCAGCGCTGCCTCGCCCGCCTCCGCCCGGCCTGGCAGCGCCTGGCCGCCTCCGCCAGCCCGGAGCCCGACGCCTGCGCCCGCCTGCTGGCCGCCCTGCGCCGCTGGGACACCGCCGCTCCGCCAGGCGACCTGCCCTGGCAGTGCCTGATGGACAGCCTGCGTGCCGGCCCGCCTGACCTGCTGGCCAACCTGCCGTTCTCACCTGAGGCCGCCTCCGACCTGCGCTTGCTGCGCGAGGCTCTCGACACCAACTGCGGCAAGGACGGCGAAGGCGCGTTCGGCCGCGCTGCCCGGCTGTCCCTGTCTGTCCGGCTGGCCTCGCAGCCCACGAATTCGCCGCCGTTCCCGTCGGACATTGTCAAGATGGCCGCGGCCGGCGCTGCCGAAGCTGCCGCCGCCAGTCTGAGCAGTCGATCCGGTCGTCGGCGCGGTGGCAATGGGATTTGCGGTTTTGTTGGCCGAGTTCTGCTCCGGCTGATGCGGCTGGCCAGCCTGCTGCTGCTGGTTGCCATGGTTACTGCTAGCGTCCTTTGCGCCCTGGCGTTTGTGCCGCGCGGACAGATGCCGTCTTTTGGTGAGTTCCGGCTTCTGGGTTTCTCTCAAATTCTCGGGCTGGCCACTGCCGTCCTCCCAGATCCTCAGGCTTAGCCTCTGGATTATACTCAGTTCCGCTCCCAGATCTTCAGGATTATCCCCTCACGATTATCACCTCACGATTATCACCTCACGATTATCACCACGATTATCACCTCACGATTATCCCCTCATGGTTATCCCCTCACGATTATCCCCTCACGATTATCACCTCACGATTATCACCTCACGATTATCCCCTCATGGTTATCCCCTCACGATTATCCCCTCACGATTATCCCCTCACGATTATCACCTCACGATTATCACCTCACGATTATCCCCTCATGGTTATCCCCTCACGATTATCCCCTCACGATTATCACCTCACGATTATCCCCTCACGATTATCCCCTCACGATTATTACCTCACGATTATCCCCTCACGATTATCCCTTCATGATTATCCCCTCACGATTATCCCCTCACGATTATCCCCTCACGATTATTACCTCACGATTATCCCCTCACGATTATCCCCTCATGATTATCCCCTCACGATTATTACCTCACGATTATCCCCTCACGATTATCCCTTCATGATTATCCCCTCACGATTATCCCCTCACGATTATCCCCTCACGATTATCCCCTCACGATTATCCCCTCACGATTATCCCCTCACGATTATTACCTCACGATTATCCCCTCACGATTATCCCTTCATAATTATCCCCTCACGATTATCCCCTCACGATTATCCCCTCACGATTATCCCCTCACGATTATCCCCTCACGATTATCCCCTCACGATTATCCCCTCACGATTATTACCTCACGATTATCCCCTCACGATTATCCCCTCATGATTATCCCCTCACGATTATCCCCTCACGATTATTACCTCACGATTATCCCCTCACGATTATCCCCTCACGATTATCCCCTCAGGATTATCCTCATGATTATCCTCTCAGGAATCGTCAGAATTATACTCAGGCTTAGCCTCTCTCCTAGTAAGTCAAGTAAGGCAAATAGCCTCTCTCCCAGATCCTTAGGATTATCCTCAGTTCCACTCCCAGATCCTCAGAGTTGCTATACACCGCATATCACTTCAACCACAGTGCACCCAGTCCGCGACTACCTGGAGGACCGGCTGGTGCTGTACCATGTCCGGCGTCTGCACTCAGAATGCCGTATCTACTATGAGCGCAACATCTCGCCCGAGCTGCTCCGCCTGTGGGACCGCCTTGCTGACGTTTATCACGACTCGCTGCTGCCCAAGTGCCGCCAAGTTGGCCAGGCTTGGCGGGAGCACGCACAGCCCAGGCTGGCCACCGCCTGGGCCGCCTGGTTGCACTTTTATCGGGAGCAGGCCCTGCCCTGGATGACCGCCGTTTGGCTGACCGCTAGAAACGGAGTCGTGGACGCGTGGCAGTACGCTGAGGCTGAGGTGAGATCTTTATTGTTGGCATAGCTCTGTACTCGTGTTTTTAAGTGGTGTCTGTCATCTTCATGTCTCCATCCTATTAATAATGGGATTTCTAACATTGATAATGGCATCTCTCTCTCACATTGATAATGGCATCTCTCACATTGATAATGGCATCTCTCACATTGATAATGGCATCTCTCACATTGATAATGGCATCTCTCACATTGATAATGGCATCTCTCACATTTATAATGGCATCTCTCACATTGATAATGGCATCTCTCACATTGATAATGGCATCTCTCACATTGATAACGGCATCTCTCACATTGATAACGGCATCTCTCACATTGATAACGGCATCTCTCACATGTTTCCAGATGCGGCTCTACATGCCGAATGTTGTGGCCTGGTTGGGCAACGCTGTAGACTTCTGTATTCAGCGCACTACAGATGCCCTGCACTATCTCGCTGCCCAGGTTAAATACCTGTACTCCCTGGCCATCTAGACTGCCTCAACTGCGCTTGGAACATGGATATTAATTAATGCTAACCTTGCTGATTCATTTCATCCAATGCATTGTCATATATACTGCTTACAGTGACTTGACTGGCGTGAACTGTGACTTTTAGCATTCGGCGACTAATGCGATAATCGCCCTCAGCCCCATAGAGAATCGCCCTCAAACCTAATAGACAAGCGCCCTCAACCCCATAGAGAATCGCCCTCAAACCCAATAGACAAGCGCCCTCAACCCCATAGAGAATCGCCCTCAAACCCAATAGACAAGCGCCCTCAACCCCATAGAGAATCGCCCTTAGTCTCATGGAGAATCGCCCTCAACCATATAGAAAATCGCCCTCAAACCAAAAGAGAATCGCCCTCAAACCCAATAGACAAGCGCCCTCAACCCCATAGAGAATCGCCCTCAAACCCAATAGACAAGCGCCCTCAACCCCATAGAGAATCGCCCTTAGTCTCATGGAGAATCGCCCTCAACCATATAGAAAATCGCCCTCAAACCAAAAGAGAATCGCCCTCAAACCCAATAGACAAGCGCCCTCAACCCCATAGAGAATCGCCCTCAAACCCAATAGACAAGCGCCCTCAACCCCACAGAGAATCGCTCTCGTTTGGTTGCTAGGCAAACTCAAAGTGAACTTTGAGCATTAGTCGTTGATTTAGCCATAATTTTATCCAGCTTTTCCGTAAATTTTGTTTTGCTGACTAATTTTCTCTTCAGGTGTTGACGTGAGCTGAAAAAAAATGTTGATTTGACTTTAATAAAAAATGATCGCCCTACTTACTACAGTAGTATCGACCCCTAAATAGCTACCGTGCAATCTGTTCTGTTCAGAGCCGCCCCCTGTTTGCCATCGGATCATCAGATGTATTCAACTTTTTTTGTTTTAGCATGGTTTCTTTGCCGTTTGAATTCTATATACCAAAAAACATGTCTGGTTTTTTGACGTAATTTTATTTGTGATATTTAAGTCTGTCATCAAGTTATATAAAATCAAAGACTATAAATTAATTAAATAAGGTTGCTAATCTTCACCTATCTATGTCTGTCTCAGTGTTCAGATTTTGTTCCTTTTCAACCCGGCATTCCTTCCATTAGCAATTCTCAAAACAATAAATACTAAATACGAGTATTGTGTCTTGTAAGTTTGGTATATGATCTCTCGCTGGGACCCAATTAACTTCTATGTCATCGTTAATTGTAAATGGTCAGTATTTCTGTGTTTGCCCTAATTATTATGCTTTAAAACTAACTAATTTTATATATAAGTATGAATTATGAATTATGAGCTGATAAAATTTCCAAAAAAACAATGTAAGCGTTTATTATTTCATTAATTCATATAAATATATCCCAGTAAAGTTGATAGATCGCATAATCATGTTTTTGTCTCCATTTCTTTTTTTACTGTTTTTAATGCAATATTAGTAGGATTAATATTAACTTTGAGTAAATATGAGAGGTTTTTGCCCGCATGACTTAAGAGAGATCCGAGGTTTTGATGGTGGAGTCTGAGGGTTGGATGGTGGAGTCTGAGGGTTGGATGGTGGAGTCTGAGGGTTGATGGTGAAATCTGAGGGTTGGATGGTGGAGTCTGAGAGTTGGATGGTGGAATCTGAGGGTTGGATGGTGGAGTCTTAGATTTGGATGGTGGAATCTGAGGGTTGGATGGTGGAGTCTGAGATTTGGATGGTGGAGTCTGAGGGTTGGATGATGGAGTATGGGGGTTGGATGGTGGAGTCTGATGATTGGAGTCTGGGGGTTGGATGGTGGAGTCTGGGGGTTGGATGGTAGCAGTCTGGGGGTTGGATGGTGGAGTCTGAGGGTTGGATGGTGGAGTCTTAAGGTTGGGTAGTAAGTACAGTCTGAAGGTAGGGTGATGCAGCCTGAAGGTAGGGTGGTAAAGCCTGAAGGTAGGGTGGTAAAGCCTGAAGGTAGGGTGGTAAAGCCTGAAGGTAGGGTGGTAAAGCCTGAAGGTAGGGTGATAAAGCCTGAAGGTAGGGTGATAAAGCCTGAAGGTAGGGTGATGCAGCCTGAAGGTAGGGTGGTAAAGCCTGAAGGTAGGGTGGTAAAGCCTGAAGGTAGGGTGGTAAAGCCTGAAGGTAGGGTGGTAAAGCCTGAAGGTAGGGTGGTAAAGCCTGAAGGTAGGGTGGTAAAGCCTGAAGGTAGGGTGGTAAAGCCTGAAGGTAGGGTGGTAAAGCCTGAAGGTAGGGTGATAAAGCCTGAAGGTAGGGTGATAAAGCCTGAAGGTAGGGTGATGCAGCCTGAAGGTAGGGTGGTAAAGCCTGAAGGTAGGGTGGTAAAGCCTGAAGGTAGGGTGATAAAGCCTGAAGGTAGGGTGGTAAAGCCTGAAGGTAGGGTGATAAAGCCTGAAGGTAGGGTGATAAAGCCTGAAGGTAGGGTGATGCAGCCTGAAGGTAGGGTGGTAAAGCCTGAAGGTTGGGTGGCCCAGCTAGCTGGCAAAGCCTGAATTAGTTAGGTATTATAAGCAAGCCACTATTGAATAATTCATGCAGCCACGTTCTCAACGTGCCGAATGCGCTGAACTCAGGGCGATATTCTCTGCATCAAAACGTTTACTATCGGTACAGACTCTGCCGTTTTGAAATTATTGAAATTTCACGCTGCCAGAGCTGCACTGCACAGTCTGAGCCTTGCGATTTCGGTGGCGCATGGATAGCTACTGGGAGAGTGAGTGCCGGGTTATTGCTAACAACCCCACTTTTCAGACCAGAGTTGCGAACTCCATCTTCCTTGTAACATCTCGATCAGATTTCCGACCAAATGGCAGCAACTAGGCCACGAATTTGAGTAGACAGGGAGACAGGGACAGAGACAGGGAGACACGGACAGACTTATGGACAGAAGTTATAAACAGTCAGACACTGACGGGCAAGTAAACAGAAACTGACAGGCAGGTAAACAGACACTGACAGGCAAGTAAACAGAAACTGACAGGCAAGTAAACAGACACTGACAGGCAAGTAAACAGACACTGACAGGCAAGTAAACAGACACTGACGGGCAAGTAAACAGAAACTGACAGGCAGGTAAACAGGCACTGACAGACAAGTAAACAGACACTGACAGGCAAGTAAACAGACACTGACGGGCAAGTAAACAGACACTGACAGGCAAGTAAACAGACACTGACAGGCAAGTAAACAGACACTGACAGGCAAGTAAACAGACACTGACGGGCAAGTAAACAGAAACTGACAGGCAGGTAAACAGGCACTGACAGACAAGTAAACAGACACTGACGGGCAAGTAAACAGACACTGACAGGCAAGTAAACAGACACTGACAGGCAAGTAAACAGACACTGACGGGCAAGTAAACAGAAACTGACAGGCAGGTAAACAGGCACTGACAGACAAGTAAACAGACACTGACAGGCAAGTAAACAGACACTGACGGGCAAGTAAACAGACACTGACAGGCAAGTAAACAGACACTGACAGGCAAGTAAACAGACACTGACGGGCAAGTAAACAGACACTGACAGGCAAGTAAACAGACACTGACAGGCAAGTAAACAGAAACTGACAGGCAAGTAAACAGACACTGACGGCAAGTAAACAGACACTGACAGGCAAGTAAACAGACACTGACAGGCAAGTAAACAGACACTGACAGGCAAGTAAACAGACACTGACGGGCAAGTAAACAGACACTGACAGGCAGGTAAACAGACACTGACGGGCAAGTAAACAGACACTGACAGGCAAGTAAACAGACACTGACAGGCAAGTAAACAGACACTGACGGGCAAGTAAACAGACACTGACAGGCAGGTAAACAGACACTGACGGGCAAGTCAACAGAAACTGACAGGCAAGTAAACAGACACTGACAGGCAAGTAAACAGACACTGACGGGCAAGTAAACAGACACTGACAGGCAAGTAAACAGACACTGACAGGCAAGTAAACAGACACTGACAGGCAAGTAAACAGACACTGACGGGCAAGTAAACAGACACTGACGGGCAAGTAAACAGACACTGACAGGCAGGTAAACAGACACTGACGGGCAAGTAAACAGAAACTGACAGGCAAGTAAACAGACACTGACAGGCAAGTAAACAGACACTGACAGGCAAGTAAACATACACTGACGGGCAAGTAAACAGAAACTGACAGGCAAGTAAACAGACACTGACGGGCAAGTAAACAGACACTGACAGGCAAGTAAACAGACACTGACGGGCAAGTAAACAGAAACTGACAGGCAAGTAAACAGACACTGACAGGCAAGTAAACAGACACTGACAGGCAAGTAAACATACACTGACGGGCAAGTAAACAGAAACTGACAGGCAAGTAAACAGACACTGACGGGCAAGTAAACAGACACTGACAGGCAAGTAAACAGACACTGACAGGCAAGTAAACAGACACTGACAGGCAAGTAAACAGACACTGACAGGCAAGTAAACAGACACTGACGGGCAAGTAAACAGACACTGACAGGCAAGTAAACAGACACTGACGGGCAAGTAAACAGACACTGACAGGCAAGTAAACAGACACTGACAGGCAAGTAAACAGACACTGACGGGCAAGTAAACAGACACTGACAGGCAGGTAAACAGACACTGACGGGCAAGTAAACAGAAACTGACAGGCAAGTAAACAGACACTGACAGGCAAGTAAACAGACACTGACGGGCAAGTAAACAGACACTGACAGGCAAGTAAACAGACACTGACGGGCAAGTAAACAGAAACTGACAGGCAAGTAAACAGACACTGACGGGCAAGTAAACAGACACTGACAGGCAAGTAAACAGACACTGACGGGCAAGTAAACAGACACTGACAGGCAGGTAAACAGACACTGACGGGCAAGTAGACAGAAACTGACAGGCAGGTTAACAGGCACTGACAGACAAGTAAACAGACACTGACAGGCAAGTAAACAGACACTGACAGGCAAGTAAACAGACACTGACAGGCAAGTAAACAGACACTGACAGGCAAGTAAACAGACACTGACGGGCAAGTAAACAGACACTGACAGGCAAGTAAACAGACACTGACGGGCAAGTAAACAGACACTGACAGGCAAGTAAACAGACACTGACAGGCAAGTAAACAGACACTGACAGGCAAGTAAACAGACACTGACGGGCAAGTAAACAGAAACTGACAGGCAGGTAAACAGACACTGACAGGCAAGTAAACAGAAACTGACAGGCAACTAAACAGACACTGACGTAAACAGACACTGAAAGGCAAGTAAACAGACACTGACAGGCAAGTAAACAGACACTGACGGGCAAGTAAACAGACACTGACAGGCAAGTAAACAGACACTGATAGGCAAGTAAACAGACACTGATAGGCAAGTAAACAGACACTGATAGGCAAGTAAACAGACACCGACAGGCAAGTAAACAGAAACTGACAGGCAAGTAAACAGACACTGATAGGCAAGTAAACAGACACTGACGGGCAAGTAAACAGACACTGACAGGCAAGTAAACAGACACTGACAGGCAAGTAAACAGACACTGACAGGCAAGTAAACAGACACTGACGGGCAAGTAAACAGAAACTGACAGGCAGGTAAACAGACACTGACAGGCAAGTAAACAGAAACTGACAGGCAACTAAACAGACACTGACGTAAACAGACACTGAAAGGCAAGTAAACAGACACTGACAGGCAAGTAAACAGACACTGACGGGCAAGTAAACAGACACTGACAGGCAAGTAAACAGACACTGATAGGCAAGTAAACAGACACCGACAGGCAAGTAAACAGACACTGATAGGCAAGTAAACAGACACTGATAGGCAAGTAAACAGACACCGACAGGCAAGTGGACACACTGACTGACAGGCAAATGGACAGGCAGGTGTACAGACACTTATAGACAAGTATATAGATAGATAGACAGGCAAGTGAACAGGCATTGACAGACGAAAGGACAGGCGCACAGACAGGAATGCAGCGAAGCCCCTACCACCCCTTGTAAATATCTGTTTACACTCCACCGTAGGCATGGTCGAAGCCACAGGCAACAGCTACGAGAGCGGGGCCGGAGTTGAATACGACGATTTGCCGCTGTCAGACGAGCCGTTGTACTTGCTCGGTCACGCCTACAGCACTAAGCACGGTAGGTCATATTAATAAATCTGAATTTAAAAAATGCGCATCTTAGCTACTGTTAGTAGAAATAGAAAAATATTTCTCGTTAAATTTAACCAAGATCGAGAAGACATCCGTCTGGACCATCTGTCCCGCCTGTGGGTGACTTATCGGCGCGACTTCTCGCCAATCGGCGGCAGCGAAGGCCCCAAAACGGACAAAGGCTGGGGCTGCATGCTCCGCTGCGGCCAGATGATGCTAGCTGAGGCCATTGTCCGAGTGAAGCTGGGCCGAGCCTGGCGTTGGTCTGGCGAAAGTTTTGCTAACGACACCACTTATCGAGACATACTGCGCCTGTTTGAGGACAACAAAGCCGCTCCGTTCTCTATTCACCAGATTGGTGAGTTGTCTTGACAGGAATTCGCAGCATTTCTCATATATTAATATTTAGACTAGTAGTATTTATTGCGCAACTCCACTCTACCGCAGCGTCCATGGGCGTGTCTGACGGCAAGCCGGTTGGCCAATGGTTCGGCCCGAACACCGTGGCGCAAGCGATACGCAAGCTGTCTGCGTTTGATCAGTTCGCTAATCTGCTGGTGCACGTGGCTCTGGATAATACCGTTATTATTGACGATTTGAGTGAGTTGCGCCTTTGAGAATCGGCCATAGACAGTCACCGAGAATCGCCCATAGACAGTCCCCGAGAATCGCCCATAGACAGTCCCCGAGAATCGCCCATAGACAGTCCCCGAGAATCGCCCATATACAGTCACCCAGAATCGGCCATAGACAGTCACCCAGAATCGGCCATAGACAGTCACCCAGAATCGGCCATAGACAGTCACCCAGAATTGGCCATAGACAGTCACCCAGAATCGGCCATAGAAACCCGAGAATCGGCCATAGACAGTCACCCAGAATTGGCCATAGACAGTCACCCAGAATCGGCCATAGAAACCCGAGAATCGCCCATAGACAGTCACCCAGAATCGGCCACAGACAGTGACCCAGAATCGCCCATAGACAGTCCCCGAGAATTGCCATAAATTCCCCAGCAACAGCTCCTGCCCACTCGCACTCGCAGAGGCTCTGCTCCGCAGCTCAGCTGACTCCAAAGCTCTGCTGCTATTTGTGCCCCTTCGCCTGGGCCTGTCCGACCTCAACCAGCAGTACGTACCGGCTCTGAAGCGGTGTCTTGAAATGCCCCAAAGCCTGGGCATCATTGGCGGCAAGCCGAACCATGCTCATTATTTTATTGGCTACCAGGGCAACGAGCTCTATTATTTGGATCCGCACACAACTCAGGACTGCGCCGTTATTGGGCCTGCGGTGTCTGGCGTGGCTGCTGCTGCTGCAGCGTCTGGAAGTGTAAGTGTCTAGAATTCCTTTCTCTACATGTCTCTCCAAGTCTCTCCACTCACTGAACCCAGCCCTATGCTTGCAACATATTTGATCAGATTATCTGCGCATAAGACATCATGCCATGTTCGCATGTACCCATAGAACATCATCACATAATCACGTGCGCCCATCAAACATCTTGACATGATTACATGCGTCCATCAGACATCCTGACATGAACACATGCGCCCATCAGACATCATGACAATATATATGCGCCCATCAGACATCATGACAAGATCGTACGCGCCAATCAGACATCATGACATGATCATATGCGCCAATCAGACATCATGACATGATCATATGCGCCAATCAGACATCATGACATGATCATAATGCGCCAATCAGACATTATGACATGATCGCACCCAGCAGCCGCCGCCCCCGGACGCCAGTTATCACTGTCCGAGCCTTCGCCGGATGCCGTTCGCCCGTCTTGACCCCAGCCTGGCCGTCGGGTTCGTCTGCGCCAACGAGGCCCAACTGGACGACCTGTGCGCCAGCCTGGTCCGCCGGATGGTGCAGCAGTTCGATTTGCCGCTGTTCGAAGTCCACCAGACCCGGCCGAGCCACTGGCCGGCGTTTGAGCCGTACACACTGGCCAGCCAGATCAAATTCGGTAGGTTTTCATTTTTGTATAGTGGATGTTGGAGACCAATTTCTTGGATGTCTTGTTAGTACATTCATGGGCTGTGATGTCATGTCGATATGTCTTATTAGTACAATCATGGGCTGTGATGTCATGTCGATATGTCTTATTAGTACATTCATGGGCTGTGATGTCATGTCGATATGTCTTATTAGTACATTCATGGGCTGTGATGTCATGTCGATATGTCTTATTGGTACATCCATGGGCTGTGATGTCATGTCGATATGTCTTATTAGTACATTCATGGGCTGTAATATTGTGTGTGGCGATGTCATTTAGGAAATTTGCGCTATATCATGTACTCGTAATGTTATTTTCTACAGAATATACTATACCGGTATATTATTGGGAATGATGTTGCGTTTGTAGGCAGTTAAGGAGACTCTTGGCAGAATTGTTAATAGCTTGTAGATGAAATTATTATTTCGTGAATTCTTTTCAATTAATTATATTATAAAAACTGTTACAGTATAGTTAATTGAAAATTGCCAAAAATTTCCTGTTCGCACAGCTGCCTCTCGACCAAGATAGAGGCGAATTGATATTCTAATTATTTATATTAACAGTTTCCGCTACTGTAAGTAGCGATTATCGTTTATTTATGTTTTATTTATTACTTTACTTATTATTTAAGTTATTTCAATTTTTCGCTCATTAGCTGTATGGGGCCTGCGGTTTAGCTTGCCATAAATTTGATGGATTAAAATTAACTTATTCAGGCTATACATTACATGTGTGATGTTATTTTCAGTGTTAGCCACAACTTTTGTTAGCCACAATCTGTTTTTTAACACCTTCAATTGTAGATCAGCAAGAGGACGAGGAGGACGACAACTATGTACTTTTGTGAGGTCCGAGGTTCGAGCTCAACAGCAGCTTGTGAACTACCTTTGTCTATAGTATAGATTCCTTTCATGGACTCGGATCTTAAAGAGAGACTTGGTAATTTTTCTCAATGTCAATACGGTATGCTATCATACTAATAATATTAATACTGATAACATCTGTATCATAGAAGATATACCTAACTTCATTTTCTACATATAATATACGTACATATGTTTGTCATTTGATCTTGTACTGTTTTAATATAATGAGAGTGGATTGTGTCATATTGAATATATTGTCTTCTAAACACTGATTGCTGATGCTTGAGCGAAACAATTCAAATTCATATTCTCCGTTAATTAGTTGCCTTATTTGCGGGCCAAAACACCAACACAGTTTTTTAAATTCGACTGTGCATGTGTATTTGAATTTTATATATTTGCACTAAACTTAATGTAAGGCCACACTTGATAGGGCTTAAGAATGACACAAGAACTACAGAGAAATCAAACGGTTAATATGCCGATTAGAAAATATGGAAATAACTTGCTATAATAGTAAAACATGCTGAAGTAACACAATGACAGATAATCGCTTTCTACATAAGCTCTGATGCTGGGTCAACCAGTGTATATGCGTACGTTTTGTTTAACTGCAGTAAATGATAAATACGATCAACTACAGCCCTAATGGCTATAGGAGTTACATGGGGGCGCCTTTGACTCGCGCGAAAAAAACAACGAAACGAAACAGCAGAACTACAGATTACAGCATAAAAACATGCAATGCTTCTCTGAAAACAGTCACTGAGTCACAGCAGCTGACAGTCACTGAGTCACAGCAGCTGACAGTCACTGAGTCACAGCAGCTGACAGTCACTGAGTCACAACACCTGACAGTCACTGAGTCACAACACCTGACAGTCACTGAGTCACAGCAGCTGACAGTCACTGAGTTACAGCAGGTGACAGTCACTGAGTCACAGCAGCTGACAGTCACTGATTCACAGCAGCTGACAGTCCCGGAGTCACAGCACCTGACAGTCACTGAGTCACAGCACCTGACAGTCACTGAGTTACAGCAGGTGACAGTCACTGAGTCACAGCAGCTGACAGTCACTGATTCACAGCAGCTGACAGTCCCGGAGACACAGCACCTGACAGTCACTGAGTCACAGCACCCGACAGTCACTGAACCCTACTAAAGACCCGGTCAGACCAATAGGCTCACAATAACAAAAGTTTTGAATTTCGAAATGAGACATTATTTCAACAAAGAAACCTAACAGCAACAGTTATTAAAATATGGATTGTCACTCAACCGCCTCACTCAGCCTTGCCTTGCTTGGCCTGCTTAGCCAGCTCCTTGGCCTCCTTCACCACCGCCTTCACCTTCTCATATTTTGGCGCCTTCTGGTGCGCCGGCGCCACGGCCGTGTTGTAGATGGTGCCCAGCAGGATGCCGGCCAGGACACCGCACAGGGCGCCGTTGATGCCGCCGACTGCGGCTCCGGCCGCGGTGCTGGCAATGCCGAACCGGTCCTGGCGGACCTGGTTGAAGTTGTAGCGCAGGCGGTAGGCCCTGCGGCGACGGCGGAGAGGAGGTGCGTTTGAGTTCCATTTGTCAAAGCTCACTGACAGATTTGGTTACTGCATGGCAAGTTCATTAGCTAAGGTCACTGGCTAAGGTCACCAGCTAAGGTCGCTGGCTAAGGTCACTGGCTAAGGTCATCAGCTGAGGTCACTAGCTAAGGTCACTGGCTAAGGTCATCAGCTAAGGTCACTAGCTAAGGTCACTGGCTAAGGTCATCAGCTAAGGTCACTGGCTAAGGTCACCAGCTAAGGTCACTGGCTAAGGTCTCTGGCTCAGGTCACTGGCTAAGGTCACTGGCTAAGGTCATCAGCTAAGGTCACTAGCTAAGGTCACTAGCTAAGGTCATCAGCTAAGGTCACTGGATAAGGTCATTAGCCAAGGTCACTGGATAAGGTCATTAGCCAAGGTCACTGGATAAGGTCATTAGCCAAGGTCACTGGATAAGGTCATTAGCTAAGGTCACTGGATAAGGTCACTGGCTAAGGTCACTAGCTAAGGTCACTGGATAAGGTCACTGGCTAAGGTCATTAGCTAAGGTCACTGGATAAGGTCACTGGCTAATGTACAGTGCACCAGTTTATACCATAGACAGCAGCTAAATAGGACACAACAAACAGCGCAATCATGACTCACCTATCGTACATGGCCACATCGGGGTCACCTCGGGTCATGCCGATGGTCATGGCGGGGCCCAGCGGCAGGCCGGCCAGGGCGCCCACCCGGCCGAACCGTAGCGCCCTGGCGGCCAAGCCGGAGAAATTGCGCGGCCCCCTGATCGCCGTGACAACCGGGGCGACCATCGCCATGCTGACAAAAATGCCGAACTGAACGCCACGGTAGGTGGTGTGGGTGTACAGCTCCAGGCTGGGGTGCGGGATGTTCTCCAGCTCCTCGTCTGACACTGTCAGGCCGATGGTGTTTTTCACGTAAGCCAGCGTCATGGCTGCAGCTGCTGCTGATGGTTGAATGCGAGCAAGACTGGATCAGTTTGCAGTTAACAGTAACAGAAAGCCTGACACTGTGACAGAACCCTGACATTGTAACAGAAAGCCTGACACTGTGACAGAACCCTGACATTGTAACAGAAAGCCTGACACTGTGACAGAACCCTGACACTGTGACAGAACCCTGACACTGTAACAGAAACCCTGTCACTGTAACAGAAAGCCTGTCACTGTAACAGAAAGCCTGACACTGTAACAGAAACCCTGTCCCTGTAACAGAAAGCCTGACACTGTAACAGAAACCCTGTCCCTGTAACAGAAAGCCTGACACTGTGACAGAACCCTGACACTGTAACAGAAAGCCTGACACTGTAACAGAAAGCCTGTCACTGTAACAGAAAGCCTGTCACTGTAGCAGAAAGCCTGACACTGTAACAGAAAGCCTGACACTGTAACAGAAACCCTGTCCCTGTAACAGAAACCCTGTCACTGTAACAGAAAGCCTGACACTGTGACAGAACCCTGACACTGTAACAGAAAGCCTGACACTGTAACAGAAAGCCTGTCACTGTAACAGAAACCCTGTTGTGTTAATCACTGTAACAGAAACCCACTTAATCACTGTAGCAGAAACCCACTTAATCACTGTAACAGAAAGCCTGTAACAGAAAGCCTGTCACTGTAACAGAAACCCTGTCACTGTAACAGAAACCCTGTCACTGTAACAGAAACCGTCACTGTAACAGAAAGCCTGTCCCTGTAACAGAAAGCCTGACACTGTAACAGAAACCCTGTCCCTGTAACAGAAACCCTGTCCCTGTAACAGAAAGCCTGAAACTGTAACAGAAAGCCTGTCCCTGTAACAGAAAGCCTGACACTGTAACAGAAACCCTGTCCCTGTAACAGAAACCCTGTCCCTGTAACAGAAAGCCTGAAACTGTAACAGAAAGCCTGTCACTGTAGCAGAAAGCCTGACACTGTAACAGAAACCCTGACACTGTAACAGAAACCCTGTTGTGTTAATCACTGTAACAGAAACCCACTTAATCACTGTAACAGAAACCCACTTAATCACTGTAACAGAAAGCCTGTAACAGAAAGCCTGTCACTGTAACAGAAACCCTGTCACTGTAACAGAAACCCTGTCACTGTAACAGAAAGCCTGTCACTGTAACAGAAAGCCTGACACTGTAACAGAAACCCTGTCACTGTAACAGAAAGCCTGACACTGTAACAGAAACCCTGACACTGTAACAGAAACCCTGTTGTGTTAATCACTGTAACAGAAACCCACTTAATCACTGTAACAGAAACCCACTTAATCACTGTAACAGAAAGCCTGTAACAGAAAGCCTGTCACTGTAACAGAAACCCTGTCACTGTAACAGAAAGCCTGTCCCTGTAACAGAAAGCCTGACACTGTAACAGAAAGCCTGTCCCTGTAACAGAAAGCCTGACACTGTAACAGAAACCCTGTCACTGTAACAGAAACCCTGTCACTGTAACAGAAACCCTGTTGTGTTAATCACTATAACAGAAACCCTGTAACAGAAACCCTGTAATAGAAAGCCTGACACTGTAACAGAAAGCCTGACACTGTAACAGAAAGCCTGACACTGTAACAGAAAGCCTGACACTGTAACAGAAAGCCTGACACTGTAACAGAAACCCTGTAACAGAAAGCCTGACACTGTAACAGAAAGCCTGTCCCTGTAACAGAAAGCCTGACCCTGTAACAGAAAGCCTGACACTGTAACAGAAAGCCTGTCACTGTAACAGAAAGCCTGACACTGTAACAGAAAGCCTGACACTGTAACAGAAAGCCTGACACTGTAACAGAAACCCTGTCCCTGTAACAGAAAGCCTGACACTGTAACAGAAAGCCTGTCACTGTAACAGAAAGCCTGTCCCTGTAACAGAAAGCCTGACACTGTAACAGAAAGCCTGTCACTGTAACAGAAAGCCTGACACTGTAACAGAAAGCCTGTAACAGCAAGCCTGTCACTGAAACAGAAAACCTACTGAGTGGTATGCGATATTTAAAGTAATGTATAAAATCAACAAAAATTTATAGAATATTTCTAATAGAAAATTTACTACAACAATAATGAGTGACCTGTATATTTTAAATAGAATTATACATCTTGCAGACGGAAACAATGTCATACATGTTGTATGTATATATTTTGTATATATTTTAATTATTCACGAATGGTCAGCGCCGGCGAAAGATAATTAAACAGAAAATTATGAGAATATTCCAAATTTCAAAGACTACTACTGTAAGTAATAGTAGTGAAAAATATTGGAAAATTTTATATCATAAAAAAGCTACGATCTCTAAAGTAAGACACTCTTCATCTCTACTATCAGTAGCATATTAAATCTAAGGTTAAAAATATGCATATGCATAAGGATTATGGATTAAACTAAGCTGGTTTCCAGAAGTTAAACAAATTAGGGAAGGAATTTCGAAAAGAAACTTTTTGGCTAGCTAAAATTAGCTCATAGAAGATCGAAATTGATAACAAAAATAAAATCTTTTAAATCGACTGCTGCCGCTTGGCCGCCTGCACTTTAGACTTCAGCTGGTCAGACAGAGGCGCTTCGCCTCTCTCTCTGCCAGCCAACAGGCTGTTGTAGGCTGTTGCCAAGGCGATGCCGCCAAGAATGCCAACTAGGGCACCGGCCGGACCATTGCTGGCGCCGCCGATGCTGGCGCCAATGAGGAAGTAGCGATCGTGGCGCACCTAGGGGCGAGCGATGGGTGTCGTTAATATAAGCCTCGTAAAGTCATTCTCATTGTGTTAGCGCTTAACTTTCTACTAACTCAGTAGGCTAGTTAGAGTGCAATTAGAGTTAAATAGGTTACACTGACTCTGTAAGGCGTCCAGAGCGTTTCAGAGGTGACGCACAAACGATTCTACAGTGACGCTAAAGCGCGTCTCCAGCGACTTTCAAGCGACTGAAGAACGCCTCAGATGCGAGTCTATGGCCCCAGAGACAATAAAACGCTTTAAAGTGACTTATACCGCGACATCTCGTTTCAGAGTCGTAGCAGGTAACACAGGTAAAATAGGAAAAGTCTAGACGACTCTAAAACGACCAGATATCACGGTACAGGTCGCCAAAATGAAAAGTCGTGTAAGAGTCAATTTGAGACGCTTTATTGACTGCGACTCTGGGGCCGTAGATTAGTTGCGTCCCTTTATGAATTAAAACCGCCTTTGGCATGTACAACAACTCTATTTAGTCTACTTGAATTAGTAGAAAGTTAAGCGCTAACCCCGAGTCGTTAAAAGGTCACGAGAGTCACTAGTGAGTTGTTTTCAATGACTCTAACGATTCTTGTCGCGGTAACGCTTTCAACAGGCTGTGTGAGCATGTGTGAGAGTGTGTGCCTTCGTACAGTATTGCCGCGCTTGTATTTGCGTAGGAGAAGTCAGCGGAATGGGCAGAACTGCAGATTTTGCCGAGAAGGCGTTGCGCCTGGGTGCCCCCGCAACCCTTCTATTTTATTGAGAGAAATCCAGACTGCAGCACAACGGACACACCTGATTGGAGTGGTACCGCAGCCGGTACACCCTGTCATAGACGGCGATATCCGGCTCCTTTCGCATTGCCGCATAAGTCACCAGCGGAGCGGCGACGGCTCCAACTCGAGCGCCGGTGACGCCGTAGCGAAGAGCTCGATCGGCGAGATCCGACAGGGTCCGGGGGCCGCCGATGGCCGTGACCAGGGGGGCTGCAACAAGGGAGCCCAGCACTGCGCCGGCCTGGGATGGTGCGGAGTAAGATGTTGGAATTGAGTCTGTATAGAATAACACACCATAGAACACACATAACAACTGTGCATAACACACAACTGTTCGCAAATAAGATGTTGGAATTGAGTCTGTATAGAATAACACACCATAGAACACACATAACAACTGTGCATAACACACAACTGTTCGCAAATCAATCTAAAATAACTCATAACCCACAATCCAATTGCTCATAATCCAGTGTCCAATCGCTCATAACAAACATTGTCCAATCGCTCATAACCCACATTGTCCAATCGCTCATAACCCACATTGTCCAATCGCTTATAACCCACATTGTCCAATCGCTCATAACCCACATTGTCCAATCGCTCATAACCCACATTGTCCAATCGCTCATAACCCACATTGTCCAACCGCTTATAACCCACATTGTTCAATCGCTCATAACCTACAGTTTCAAATCGCTCATAACCCACAATCCAATCGCTCATAAACCACATTGTCCAATCGCTCATAACCTACAGTTTCAAATCGCTCATAACCCACAATCCAATCGCTCATAAACCACATTGTCCAATCGCTCATAACCCACAGTTTCAAATCGCTCATAACAAACATTGTCCAATCGCTCATAACCCACATTGTCCAATCGCTCATAACCCACATTGTCTAATCGCTTATAACCCACATTGTCCAATCGCTCATAACCCACATTGTCCAATCGCTCATAACCCACATTGTCCAATCGCTCATAACCCACATTGTCCAATCGCTTATAACCCACATTGTTCAATCGCTCATAACCTACAGTTTCAAATCGCTCATAACCCACAATCCAATCGCTCATAAACCACATTGTCCAATCGCTCATAACCCACAATCCAATCGCTCATAAACCACATTGTCCAATCGCTCATAACCCACAGTTTCAAATCGCTCATAACCCACAATCCAATCGCTCATAAACCACATTGTCCAATCGCTCATAACCCACAGTTTCAAATCGCTCATAACCCACAATCCAATCGCTCATAACCCACAATGTCCAATCGCTCATAACCTACAGTTGAACACAGAATGCCATATTCACCTGAATAAACCGAACAGTGGTGTGCAGCGTCAGTTCCACATTGGGATGCGGGATGTTCTCTAATTCCTCATCTGTCACAGGAACACCCATCAGGTTTTTCAGGTAAGCGCTAGTCATGGTGGCTGTTAAATCAGTTTGACAACTGAGCATGCAATTGAAAAATATTTATAAATAGTGAGAATTTTATAAAAATAAAAAGAAAGTTTCACTAAATATACTTAAGTTGGACAGAGTCCGAAATATGAATAGGTTTTTAATCTATAAGGCAAACACGCGGAACCATGGTTTGAATATTATATCAGTTATTATTTATTTATTTATTATTCATAATTTATAAATTAAGGTTGCGCAATTACATTCAAATTCGAATATACCAACAGAATTTGTGCAGCATGCGCTACTAGTAAGTAGAGCGAACAGGAAAAAACGCAGAAAATGCTGAGAAATACAATAAAAAGACAAAAGAAAGTATTGGGTAAGCAACGTGAAACACACCGATGTTACTGAGTTCCAGATGCTTCAGTGGCCGCTGCCCCCCTCCCAGATGCTTCAGTGGCCGCTGCCCCCCCCCCCCAGATGCTTCAGTGGCCGCTGCCCCCCCCCAGATGCTTCAGTGGCCGCTGCCCCCCCCAGATGCTTCAGTGGCCGCTGCCCCCCCCCAGATGCTTCAGTGGCCGCTGCCCCCCCCCCAGATGCTTCAGTGGCCGCTGCCCCCCCCAGATGCTTCAGTGGCCGCTGCCCCCCCAGATGCTTCAGTGGCCGCTGCCCCCCCCAGATGCTTCAGTGGCCGCTGCCCCCCCCCCAGATGCTTCAGTGGCCGCTGCCCCCCCCAGATGCTTCAGTGGCCGCTGCCCCCCCCCCCAGATGCTTCAGTGGCCGCTGCCCCCCCCAGATGCTTCAGTGGCCGCTGCCCCCCCCCCAGATGCTTCAGTGGCCGCTGCCCCCCCCCAGATGCTTCAGTGGCCGCTGCCCCCCCCCCCCAGATGCTTCAGTGGCCGCTGCCCCCCCCCCCCCCAGATGCTTCAGTGGCCGCTGCCCCCTCCCAGATGCTTCAGTGGCCGCTGCCCCCCTCCCAGATGCTTCAGTGGCCGCTGCCCCCCTCCCAGATGCTTCAGTGGCCGCTGCCCCCCCCAGATGCTTCAGTGGCCGCTGCCCCCTCCCAGATGCTTCAGTGGCCGCTGCCCCCCTCCCAGATGCTTCAGTGGCCGCTGCCCCCCTCCCAGATGCTTCAGTGGCCGCTGCCCCCCTCCCAGATGCTTCAGTGGCCGCTGCCCCCTCCCAGATGCTTCAGTGGCCGCTGCCCCCCCAGATGCTTCAGTGGCCGCTGCCCCCCTCCCAAATGCTTCAGTGGCCGCTGCCCCCTCCCAGATGCTTCAGTGGCCGCTGCCCCCCTCCCAGATGCTTCAGTGGCCGCTGCCCCCCTCCCAGATGCTTCAGTGGCCGCTGCCCCCCTCCCAGATGCTTCAGTGGCCGCTGCCCCCCTCCCAGATGCTTCAGTGGCCGCTGCCCCCCTCCCAGATGCTTCAGTGGCCGCTGCCCCCCTCCCAGATGCTTCAGTGGCCGCTGCCCCCCTCCCAGATGCTTCAGTGGCCGCTGCCCCCCCTCCCAGATGCTTCAGTGGCCGCTGCCCCCCCCCCAGATGCTTCAGAGGCCCTCCGATCATCACCATGGAAACAAAAAGTCTCTCAGTTGGTCGCTGCTCAGCCTCAAGACTTTGCCCCGCCCTGCTGGCCGCCGCGGCCGCTGGCCAGCCTGGCGTCTCTCTCCTGCTCGTAGCGCCTGTAGTCGGCCCGTTCCAAGAAGGCCTGCCGGTCCAAGTAGCCGGCCTTGCCTCGGTTGTACGCGGCCAGATCTTCGCCGATGCCTTCGCTAGATTTGAAGGACTCCCAGTCTAGCCGGGACTTCTCCAGCGTTGACAGTTTTGGACGCTTAGTCAGCCGGTCAAGGAGGCTGGTTACGCCTTTGGGGGCGGCGGCGGCTGGGCGCTTCGTTGAACAGCCCGACGATGGAGAAGCGATTGGAACGGCCACAGACTCGCCGGCGAATTCGAATATTTTGGTGGCTTGAGTAGCTGTAGCGCTTTTCGAGGCGTCGGTGGTCGCCTTAGTAACCGAATTTGTAGTCTTAGCAACGGATTCGGTTACCTTAGCAACGGTATCGGTTGCCTTAGCGACGGTATCGGTTACCTTAGCAACAGTATCGGTTGCCTTAGCAACGGTGTCGGTTGTCTTAGCAACAGTATCAGTTGCCTTAAAAACAGTGTCGGTTGCCTTTGCAACAGTATCCGTTGCCTTAGCAACTGTGTCGGTTGCCTTAGCAACGGTGTCGGCTGTCTTAGCAACGGACGAGGAGGCGGGCTTGGCAGGCTGAACATCGGCCAAGAAGCTGGCCCAAAGAGCATCAGCTCGACGCTTCTCACGTTCATCTGCCGCATCAGCCGCCGGCTCAGCAAGTCCAGCTGTTGTTAGCGATGAAGACGGGGCCGGCTTAGCGGGCGCTTCATCTTCAGCCTCTCCCTCCAGTCGGATTCCACCCCGTCTAAATCTGTTAATCCTACCGGGAAGCTCCGCCCCCTGTTTGCGCGAATTCTTCGCTCGAGATTTTGACTTCTTTGTTGTTTGTTGCTTTTTATTGCTTGAATTGTCGCCGCCTCCATTCAATCCAGCTTCCTCGTTTGGATTCTCTTCAACATCATCATCATCTTCATCATCAACATCATCCTCGTCATCAAGCTCCTTCTCGTCGGGCACGTACTCGGAATCGTCGCTCGAATCGTCGTCATCTTGATCTGAGCCCAACTGGCGTTTGTCAGCAAAGAATAACGCAGCCATTATTGGTATTCACTGACGGGTTTCTCTGGATTCGCAGAAGTTGGAACATGTACAGATAACGATTAGTATAACTGTGAGCAGTCAGTGGATTCGCCATCAAATCAAGAAAACAGCTGACCCGCAGTCAGCGAGAAGGCAAGCAGTGATGCCCATTCTGCTGACCCCTGAGCAATCATACACATGCTCACAGAGGGTGTACAGCGGCCCTGACTTTCTAATCGTCAGGAATGTACGCAACACAATTTGTAAAAGATATACACTAATCAGATAACGAGGTAATTGCATATCTAATTAGAAGTAATAGTTACTCCCGCCGTTTACCGCCATTAGCCTAGACCAAATAAACCAGTCATTTGGCCAATTGATATTTAAGATAAGAAAGACTAGATTTAAGCTTGAACCAGACGCTTTGTAGGCAAATAATAGCTAAGGGCAGTTGATAGATAGCTGGACCTCTGGCGGACTGGACAGACAGAGAAAGAGAGAAAATCTTGACAGTTTGTGTGCTCAAAAAGTGAAGAGAGTCAGAAAGCGGAGGGTGAGAGAGAGAGAGAAAGAGCACGATCATACGCGAACTCAAACAGCATAGCATTTGGAAGCTTTTGGATTGAATCTGACCATTGCTAAGTGTTTACACAAGACCCTGTGTGGGTTAGCAGTGAATGGAGAAGCGGACAGGACTCTCTAGAGCTCATATGCGCGAGAGTGAATTATCTGCCCACCACCAAACTTATTTCGTAGGTTTCACGTGAAGTGCACCGGACTCATACATGCGCAACTGCTGGCCGACCTGGCCGATCCGGCCACCGTAAATCGTGGCTGACCAGGGGTAAGTCGCAAAATTGAGTCAACCAAAAACAGAAAAACACAAGAACCAAGAAAGGCAAGAGGAAAGCGAAAGAAAGAGCAGTTCAGGGAAAATGGTGAAGCAAAAGAAAAACAATTCGCAAAAGAAGCAAACTAAGTTGTAAAAATAATCAGGTAAGTCGCAAAAAGGATCAGGTAAGTCGCAAAAGAAGCAAACTAAGTCGCAAAAAGGATCAGGTAAGTCGCAACAGGAATCAGGTAAGTCGCAAAAGAAGCAAACTAAGTCGCAAAAGAAGCAAACTAAGTCGCAAAAGAAGCAAACTAAGTCGCAAAAAGGATCAGGTAAGTCGCAAAAGGGTTAGGTAAGTCGCAAAAGGATTAGGTAAGTCGCAAAAGGATCAGCTAAGTCGCAAAAGGATTAGGTAAGTCGCAAAAGGGTTAGGTAAGTCGCAAA
The DNA here is from genome assembly GCA_002269645.1 of Macrostomum lignano. NCBI lineage: Eukaryota > Metazoa > Platyhelminthes > Macrostomidae > Macrostomum > Macrostomum lignano. Next base: position 499,479 of record NIVC01000092.1, on the reverse strand, counting down.
AGGATTAGGTAAGTCGCAAAAGGGTTATGTAAGTCGCAAAAGGATTAGGTAAGTCGCAAAAGGATTAGGTAAGTCGCAAAAGGGTTAGGTAAGTCGCAAAAGGATTAGGTAAGTCGCAAAAGGGTTAGGTAAGTCGCAAAAGGATTAGGTAAGTCGCAAAAAGAATCAGGTAAGTCGCAAAAGGATCAGCTAAGTCGCAAAAGGATTAGGTAAGTCGCAAAAGGATTAGGTAAGTCGCAAAAGGGTTAGGTAAGTCGCAAAAGGATTAGGTAAGTCGCAAAAAGGATTAGGTAAGTCGCAAAAAGAATCAGGTAAGTCGCAAAAGGATCAGCTAAGTCGCAAAAGGATTAGGTAAGTCGCAAAAGGGTTAGGTAAGTCGCAAAAGGATTAGGTAAGTCGCAAAAAGGATTAGGTAAGTCGCAAAAAGAATCAGGTAAGTCGCAAAAGGATCAGCTAAGTCGCAAAAGGATTAGGTAAGTCGCAAAAGGATTAGGTAAGTCGCAAAAGGGTTAGGTAAGTCGCAAAAAGGATTAGGTAAGTCGCAAAAGGATCAGCTAAGTCGCAAAAGGATTAGGTAAGTCGCAAAAGGATTAGGTAAGTCGCAAAAGGGTTAGGTAAGTCGCAAAAAGGATTAGGTAAGTCGCAAAAAGAAGCAACTAAGTCGCAATAAGAGGGAAGTAAGTCACAATCAGAGGCAATCAGGGGGTAGTAGGTGCAAGTGTGGCAAGAGAGCAAAAACAGAATAGAAGCCTTCAACCACAGACAAGATCTTTGAAATCAGAAGCCCGCGTCAACAGTTTCCCATTGATTTCTTAAACTCTGGAGCAGGGGTTGGCAAACTCCGGCTCGCGAAGCCCCTCTATCTGGCCCTCGCCCCTCGGGTTCTTTGAAACTTCCTAACCAGCAAGGTTGGTGTCTCTTCAACTCTCATCTCTCTCTTCTTCTCTACCTTGCCTCCCCTCTTCTCTCTCTCCCCCTTTTCCCTCTTCTCTCTCGTCTCATTTTTACTCTCCTCTCTTCTCCCCCTTTCTCTCTACCCTTTCTCCTCAATGCCCTCTTCTCTCCTCTTATCTTCAGCAAAAATATGTGCATATTTTCTTACTTCAAAGTAGAGGGAATAGAAGATTAGAGATAAGCAAACAGAGGAGAGGCGAGCGATGCGATGGGAGAAAAGATAGAAGAGGAGAGAAAAGCTGAGGGAGGAAAAAGAGATGAGAGAGAAGAGGAGATGAGAGGAAAGAGGAAAGAAAAGATGATGGATGAGATCAGAAGAGAGGAAAGAGGAAAGAGGAGAGAGTAGATGAGAGAAGAGAGGATAAAGAGGAGATGAGAGGAGAGTGAAGAGAGGAGAGATGAGAGAGTAGAAAAGAGAGGAGAGATAAGATGAGAGAGTAGAGTGGAGAGAGACGAGAGGGAAGATAAGATGAGAGAGTAGAGTGGAATGGAGAGAGACGAGAGGAGAGATAAGAATGTAGAGAGGAGACAGAAGAGATAGGAGAGGAGAGGAAAGAGAGAAGGGATAAGGGATGAGAGAGAAAAGAAAAAGAGGATGAGAAGATTGAGGAATGGAGAGAATTTGCAAAGGCCTCAAATCTTAGTTTAACATGCATTACTCCCATCTTTGCCTTTTTCCTAACTGTTAACAAGTTTTTGTTTGAGCATGACTTCAAATTTAGAATCTATGCAAAAATAGTTCCGGGAATTAGAATTCAGTGGTTTAAAAATCTGTGGGTTTTCACAGCTTGTATCTCTACTGGATTCGTATTCTGCATCTGATGAGCCATCTGAATCAGGGCTCTCATCTTCCATGCCAAATCGTCTAGCAAATCGTTCTTGAGCTATAGGTCACACTGTATTCTCTTCACTTACTTCTGGACATTCATGAATCATGACTTTTGTAGTATGCTCACTACACTGTACTGACAATTTACTAATTGCTTCATGCCGCCACTAGATGACATACTGATTAGCTGTTATAAAAACGCGAAATCTGCACGCAGCACTAATTAGCTGGCGAGGCAATTAGCTTTAAATTATGGTCATAGTTACTCCTGCCGTTTACCTAAAGTTTTTGCTTGGCTCTTTCATAGGTAAGTCGCATTTTTTATCGAAAACTAAGTCGCACGGCCAGCGTAATTTCAGAAGTTGCGCATGTATGACCGGACTATACAAATTATAGTACAATAAAATACGTTCCAATAAAATTAGTCTCGCATAAGTGAGCGAACAGTCCCATGGAAACACTGTGTAATACAGTAGTACTAAATCAAATAAAAATACCTAGCTAATTATAATAAATAAAGTAAAGTGATAGGTTAAACTGGGCCACAACTTAATACACAAACGAACCTGCTACAAATTACAGAGTTAACTAAGGTTTCTTAATGGGGCACTGCGACTTGAACTACAACTCCTTCATTTGGGTTAACTGCTACCTGACCTATAGGTCCTTTATTTGGGTCAATTGCTACCTGAAGGTCTACAGTTCCTTCATTTGGGTCAACTGCTACCTGACATACAGTTCCTTCATTTGGGTTACCTGCTACCTGACCTATAGGTCCTTTATTTGGGTCATTGCTACCTGACGGTCTACAGGTCCTTCATTTGGGTCAACTGCTATCTGACATACAGTTCCTTCATTTGGGTCAACTGCTACCTGACATACAGTTCCTTCATTTGGGTCAACTGCTACCTGACGGTCTACAGGTCCTTCATTTGGGTCAACTGCTACCTGACCTACAACGCCTTCATTTGGGTCAACTGCTACCTGACCTACAGGACCTTCATTTGGGTTAACTGCTACCTGACCTACAGGTTCTTCATTTAGGTCAACTGCTACTTAACCTTCAGGTCCTTCATTTGGGTCAACTGCTACCTGACATACAGTTCCTTCATTTGGGTCAACTGCTACCTGACCTACAACTCCTTCATTTGGGTCAACTGCTACCTGACCTACAACTCCTTCATTTGGGTCAACTGCTACCTGACCTACAGGACCTTCATTTGGGTTAACTGCTACCTGACCTACAGGTCCTTCATTTAGGTCAACTGCTACTTAACCTACAGGTCCTTCATTTGGGTCAACTGCTACCTGACTTGCATATTCTTCATTTGGGTCAACTGCTACCTGACCTACAGGACCTTCATTTGGGTTAACTGCTACCTGACCTACAGGTCCTTCATTTGGGTCAACTGCTACCTGACTTGCATATTCTTCATTTGGGTCAACTGCTACCTGACCTACATGTCCTTCATTTGAGTCAACTGCTACCTGAACTACAGGTCCCTCATTTGGGTCAACTGCTACTTGGCCTATGGGACCTTCATTTGGGTCAACTGCTACTTTATTATTCTATAGCTTTAAACAAAGATAAATTTGCATATAAATTAGCTATGTAGAACTTCTATATTTAATTATTCAATCCTAATAAAAGTTGGAATAAAAAAACAAAACAAATTTACTTTTTGAGATGTATATTCTATTTACATTTAAAAATTTTAATACAAAATAGGCTATAATATAAAATAGAATTAAATGTTAAAATGACTTAGTAAACCTTTCTAAGTTGTACATTTCTTCTATATCTATGCACAATGCCTCATTATTAGCATCATCACTGGTGGCACAATATTATTAGTATAGTTTTTCTTATTTAGGAATATTCTTAGGCCTAATAATATTAGTAATATATTTCTACACTATATTTACTAATATTAATTTTTTTTATTTATAGTTGTTATAGATCTACTATGCCATAGTTAGTGCTACGCCTATGGCTATATCTATATCCTCAAATCTATTATATAATGGTATGCTAGAAAAAATAACCCCCTTCACTAAAAATTCAAATGTATGCCAAAAAACAAACTTAGTCATGATCTAGAATATATGTCAGACAATATCAAAAAAAGATATGACAATAAAGGACCTTTTTTGCATTGCAACATTAAAGGACCTTTTTTGTATTGCAACACTACAAAACCCTTTTTTACATTATGACATTTGGTCATTTGTACACCAATACTAACAGCTATAGAGGCGGCTCTGTGGTACAATTTTCTGGTAGATTATTCCATATATCAGATACATTATGCCAACCATTTTTTGGGCCTGTTGTATACTAGAATTTTTTTAGTATATAGGCCTATGTAAAATTTGGGAGTGGGGGGCTATATACCACCTATTACTTTAGAAAGAAATTATATTTCAAAGCAAAAATTAAAGGTTACATAACTTAAATTTATTTTATATTATATTTATAGGCCCTAACAAGATTTTATTTACTATAGGGCTTGTAAGTAAGCCCCAAATTTTTATTGGTAAGAAATATTACATAACCAATGCTCATTACTATTATTTACTAAGTTTTAACTTTATATAATAATAATTAATTAATTATTCTTAATTTGCATTTTTGCTTTGCTAATTTGTATTAATAGTAAATAAAATATTAAGCCTACATTATGCCTTAGGGCTTAGGCTTAGATTAGAAAAAACAATTCATTATTCTTGTATAATGAAATCACTAAAATGCTTTAACATAATACAACTATTCCATATTATAACTAACAACTTACACTATTATTAGGCCTATTCAATTTAATCTATAATTTATATAATTATACATTTTTTCTCCAAACCATCAGATTCAATGTCATATCTATACTATAGTTGTATAGATAGAATTAATAATATTAGTCTATTTCAGTTTTACTGATTTTCTTCTTTTTAGGCCCTATCTATACTTTGAAACTAGTTCTCAACCAGTAATGGGTAATGGCTAGAGTTCCAGCATTGGAACCCATTTTCTAACAGCTATGGATCCAGCAGTGCCATATTATAGAAGCATATAAAAAGACTAGTAAGAACATCTCTTAAGTCTAAACTGAACATTAGAAGTATCTCATTTTGAATCTTATCATATTATCCTGAATCTTATCTAGAACAAAATCTCAATTAGTCAATATCAGCCACCCACCTGTAGAAAGGAAAATATAATTTCCTAACTATATTATAAATATAATGGCACAGCCAGATCCATAGCCATTAGAAAATAGGTTCCAGTGCCGGAACTCTAGCCATTGCCTTCTCAACCAGTCAACCTGTGGGTTGCAACCATCAGTGGGGTTGTGTGACCATTTTTGGGTCGCAACACCAATAAATAATAAACAAAAACTTAATGATGCATTATATTGATAATAAAAGGTGCTACAAGTATTAAAAATGATGCAATTGAATAAATCAGGGTTGCCTGAAAAAAGGTTGAAAATTAATGCTTTAATTTTAAAACAATATTCAATAATATAATATGAATATATGATTGTACATGGCTTTATGAAAACATGATAAAAATAATAAATGGATTTTGGTTTTTGGCATTATGAAAATATAAATCATAAAAGCATATAACTATATAGGAGGGCTTAGAGGTTGTTGGAAGGATAATTGACTCTGAGACTGACAGTGGGCCTTTTCATATTGGTTGCTCTGGTTCCAGAACCAGAACCAATTTGTGAAGTATAACTTTTTGTCTCCATAACTAGAGGGAGATACGTGCTATAACGTTTTTATTATTCAATGACAATCGCCAAGAAGAAAATGAAAATTTGTGCTAAGTTAGGTTGTTAAGGCAGTCAAATATTAACAGAGTTTAATAGTTATACTTCTGTTTTTCTTGGAATTCCGAACCGATTCTGGTTCTGGAATTGGTAATATAAAAAGGCCCTGGGCCTGGACCAGAATCGGTTCGGAATTCCAAGAAAAACAGCAGTATAACTATTAAACTCTGTTAATATTTGACTGCCTTAACAGCCTCACTTTGCACGATTTTTTACTTTCTTCTTGGCGATTGTCATTCAATAATAAAAACTTTATAGCACGTATCTCCCTCTAATTATGGAGACAAAAAGTTATACTTCACAAATTGGTTCTGGTTCTGGAACCAGAACAAGCAATATGAAAAGGCCCCCAGTGAGGAAAAATTAAAATTATTCTCTGCTTGCGTTTGAATCAGTGCCTGAATTTCCGGGAGTCAAAGTCGATTAGAACAAACTGTTGGTGCAGTGGGAGCTCGGGCTGCTGACTTCCTCAAGCTCAGTGTGAGGGTAGCTGTGGTTGTGGCGGAGTGGTCGAGTTTCATTTTCTTTTAAATGCCGGCCAGACAGGATTACTCGTAAGCCTAAGAAAAAACTAAGAATTTACTTAGTAGAATTCCCAGATGTGTTACTTTTAGTAGGTCACTGCCTCCACCGCGATAATTTGCGGAAAAATATCCTGAGACTTGCATGGTACGTTAGCTCATTATTTTCAGAATCCATCTTGTCAGCACTCATTTTATAAAGTGCGGCAGGCACACATTTGTAGCGCCGCAGGTTGCACTCATTTTAGCGCCGCAGGAACTCATTTTAGCGCCGCAGGAACTCATTTTCGCGCCGCAGGCACCAATTTTAGCGCCGCAGGCACTCATTTTGGCGCTGCAGGCGCTCGTTTTTGTCGCCCTGCAGCAAAACGCATTCTTCATGCAAAAGCAGCAAAAACCAAAAATAAGCAAGAAGTCTACATTTTACATTTAAATTGTGGAGGGGCCAGATAACATTACTGCCCCCCCCCATTTTAAAAAGTGGGGGGCCATGGCCCCACTGTCCCCCCCCCCCGTTCCTACGCCTATGGGGAGCTGGTAGACCAAAAAGGATCAGATATACAAGTAAATCGGGCTTCATGTACAGTATGTACAGAATTACAAATCACTTCGGCGACAAGTCACTTCGGCGACAGTCACTTCGGCGACAGTCATTTCGGCGACACATTTCGGCGCACCATTTAACTGTGACCCAGATTGGGGGACTATTTCCTGCTCACCTACCCCATATACTACCCTTGACCCATTCCAATAGCAATATCGAAAGAATGGTTTATATATTTTCTTCTCAATTTAAGCCAAGTAAGAGCAGTGACGGTCTTGGTCATGCGCTGTCGATTTCAAACCAATAGATTTTAATTTAACAGACAAACAGCATGAGACAAGATAGGCCACCCATTCGTCCAAAAGACAAGGTGTCATGGACGATTGACTGATTTAGACCTAAATACTTCATATTTTTTTAACTTTTGAAAGCTGCTGGACCCCAGGATCATCGACCGTCGTCAGTTCAAGATTCGTATGCTCGTGATTACTGATTTACCTGCTTGAGCTCTCTGCTGCTTCTTGATTTTGCCTCCTTTTGCAAGATCGTCCTCGCCCTCCGGGGACGCCGCCCGCCCCCCGTGCGGTGTCCGTCGGACACCTGTGCCGCCTCGGCCTGGCGGCGAACTGGCGATCCTGCTTCAGCCAGCTGCGCTCCTAGGAAGCCTTCTGTGTTAGCACAGGCCGCCCCCTTCATCTCCAGCTGACGGTGACCTGCTCTGCCGCTACACGCGCACCATGATCCTACGTCCACGCCGTCTCGTTTCTGCACCAATCCACCGGCGCCCCCGACCCAGCGAAAGACTTTGTGCAGCTGGCCCTCCGCGGCGCCAAACGTCGACTTCCTGTAGGCTCGCGGCAGCCGCTCTGTCTCGCAGGCCTGCCTGTCGGCTTCATCTGGCTGCTGGAAGCTGGTCCTTCAAAAGGCCAACCAGTTCGGGTCGATGCCGCATGTCGTCCTTCTGCCACCTGTTCGAAGAGTCACCGCTCTGCACTAGATTGTGACACCTGCACCTGTCACCAGCCAGGGACTCAAGGACGCCGCTCTTTGGCTACGCCGCGGAGGCGAGCTCTCAGCAAGGTAGTTTCATCAACGTGCGGCATTCCAGCTGCGGGTTTCTCCAGCTACAGCATCCGGCGTGCCATCAAATCGGCTTGTCAGAATCGGACATTCGGGCCCTTGGCTGCTGGAGATCAGACGCTGTTCTCCGCTACTTTTCTGCCAGCTCTTCGCTGTCGCGCCGCCAGCGACGCTTCACTTCTTTCATGGCTTCGCAGCTGCAGGCTGCATCCACTTAACTCTGCTTTCCATGCTTTTTGTCCTTCCCCTTCCCTTCATTAGGGTTGGGATCCGCTTTCTCGGCCGCGGCCTGCTTTTTCGCAACTGCTTTGCTTTGTTTGGCTCCTTCCAGCGTGTTTAACATACAATTTTGCCTAAACACATTTAGACAGACATTTACACAGAATCGGAAGCGTGCTTCGGAAGTATCGGAAGTCGCTCTCTTTTGTTAATATTCATAGCTAGCTTCTAAAAAACTGCTCATCAGAAAAAAATACTCGTTTTCTGGCCAAATGAAAGTGGCACTTAACAGACATTCACATTGCAGTAAACCAGCGTCATTAAAATGATGTGCAGCAGCTCATTAAGGAACAGCCCTCCTCCTAAAAATTCTGTAACTGCGCCAAAACCTCATTACTTTCAATTGGACGGTGGCAGCGCCGCCAATGGTAGACAATTGCAGACAATTGTGACGCGAATGAGCTAAAATAGGTAAATACGAGTTGCAGCAGAATGCGGCGCTCTCCGCATTCCACAGCACCGATACCGAGCCGAAATGGAAGCTCTTTGGAGAATCTTAACAGCGATTGCAGCAGTTTTGATGCAGAACTTCGGCCTTGATGAAACTGAACCGGAGATCCTGAGAGACATTCGGTTCGGAAACACAAGAAAAAATTTGCGATACCTACAGAATCCTTCTAACGTTAATAGGCTGTTCAGCATCAATGAGATGACATTCTCACCGCTTCACTTTGCATGTGAAATGGGCAAAGTCAAAATTGTCAAATTGTTCATTCAAACCCGAGCTGACGTCAATCTTCAACAAAACACTGGCGAGTCACCTCTCTACATTGCATCACATTTTGGTCACCACCAAGTTGTACGCGCACTCATCAAAGCACAAGCTGACGTCAATCTTCAACGAAACACTGGCGAGTCACCTCTATATACTGCATCACAGTATGGTCACCACCAGGTTGTGAGCTCACTCATCAAAGCACAAGCTGACGTCAATCTTCAAGAAGTCGATGGCTGCTCACCTCTCTACATGGCATCACAAAATGGTCACCACCAAGTTGTGAGCTCACTCATCAAAGCACAAGCCGACGTCAATCTTCAAGAAAATGTTCATGGCTCTTCACCTCTCTACATTGCATCACAAAATGGTCACCATCAAGTTGTGAGCTTACTCATCGAAGCACAAGTTGACGTCAATCTTCAACGAAACACTGGCGAGTCACCTCTCTACATTGCATCACAGAATGGTCACCAAGTTATACGCGCACTCATCAAAGCACAAGCTGACGTCAATCTTCAAAGAAACACTGGCGAGTCACCTCTATATACTGCATCACAGTATGGTCACCACCAGGTTGTGAGCTTACTCATAAAAGCACAAGCTGACGTAAATCTTCAAGAAAATGTTCATGGCTCTTCACCTCTCTACATTGCATCACAAAATGGTCACCACCAAGTTGTGAGCTCACTCATCAAAGCACAAGCTGACGTCAATCTTCAAGAAAATGTTCATGGCTCTTCACCTCTCTACATTGCATCACAAAATGGTCACCATCAAGTTGTAAGCTCACTCATCGAAGCACAAGTTGACGTCAATTTTCAACGAAACACTGGCGAGTCACCTCTCTACGTTGCATCACATTTTGGTCACCACCAAGTTGTACGCGCACTCATCAAAGCACAAGCTGACGTCAATCTTCAAGAAAATGTTCATGGCTCTTCACCTCTCTACATTGCATCACAAAATGGTCATCACCAAGTTGTGAGCTTACTCATCAAAGCACAAGCTGACGTCAATCTTCAAGAAAACTCTGGCGAGTCACCTCTCTACATTGCATCACAGAATGGTCACCACCAAGTTGTGAGCACACTTATCAAAGCACAAGCTGACGTCAATCTTCAAGAAGTCGATGGCTGCTCACCTCTCTACATGGCATCACATAATGGCCAATACCAATTTGTGAGCTCACTCATCAAAGCACAAGCCTACGTCAATCTTCAAGTAAACACTGGCGAGTCACCTCTCTACATTGCATCACAGAATGGTCACCACCAAGTTGTGAGCACACTTATCAAAGCACAAGCTGACGTCAATCTTAAACGAAACACTGGCGAGTCACCTCTCTACATTGCATCACATTTTGGTCACCACCAAGTTGTGAGCTCACTCATCAGAGCACAAGCTGACGTCAATCTTCAAAACGTTCATGCCTCTTCACCTCTCTATATTGCATCACAGAATAGTCACCACCAGGTTGTGAGCTCACTCATCGAAGCACAAGCCGACGTCAACCTTCAAGAAAATGTTTGTGGTTCTTCACCTCTCTGGATTGCATCACAGAATGGTCACTACCAAGTTGTAAGCTCACTCATCAAAGCACAAGCTCACGTCGATCTTCAACAAAATCTTCATGGCTCTTCACCTCTCTACATTGCATCACATAATGGTCACCACCAGATTGTGAGCTCACTCATCAAAGCACAAGCTGACGTCAATCTTCAAGAAAATGTTCATGGCGAGTCACCTCTCTACATTGCATCACATTTTGGTCACCACCAAGTTGTGAGCTTACTCATCAAAGCACAAGCTGATGTCAATCTTCAACGAAACACTGGCGAGTCACCTCTCTACATTGCATCACAGAATGGTCACCACCAAGTTATGAGCACGCTTATCAAAGCCCGAGCAGACGTTAATCTTCAAGAAAATGTTCATGGCTCTTCACCTCTCTACATGGCATCACAGAATGGTCAACACCAAGTTGTAAGCATACTTATTAAAGCACAAGCTGACGTCAATCTTCAACGAAACACTGGCGACTCACCTCTCAACGCTGCATCACAGAATGGCCAACACCAAGTTGTGAGCTCACTCATCAAAGCGCAAGCTGACGTCAATTTTCAACGAAACACTGGCGAGTCACCTCTCTACATGGCATCATGTAAAGGTCACCACCAAGTTGTTAGTTCACTCATCAAAGCACAAGCTGACGTCAATCTTCAACAAAATCTTCATGGCTCTTCATCTCTCTGGATTGCATCACAGAATGGTCACCACCAGGTTGTGAGCTCACTCATCAAAGCACAAGCTGACATCAATCTTCAAGAAAATGTTCATGGCTCTTCACCTCTTTACATTGCATCACAGAATGGTCACCACCAGGTTGTGAGCTCACTCATCAAAGCACAAGCTGACGTCAACCTTCAACGAAACAGTGGCGAGTCCCCTCTCTACGTTGCATCAAAGTTTGGTTACCACCAAGTTGTGAGCTCACTCATCAAAGCACAAGCTGACGTCAATCTTCCAGTAAATGTTCATGGTTTTTCACCTCTCTACATTGCATCACAGAATGGTCACCACCAAGTTGTAAGCTTACTTATCAAAGCACTAGCTGACGTCAATCTTCAACAAATTGCTAGTCAGGGGGTAGCTGAAAAAACATCTGTTTTGGAAGAACCATCGAAGGAATCAGAATTTCGGTGAGTTTAAATCATGAGATTTTTTCTTTTTATTTTTGGCTTGATTCTTGCTACGACTCGTAACTTTTTTCGTTTAGTTTTTTACGTGTTTTAATTGAAAGAGGCAATTTAAAAGTAGGAGCAGTATGCGAATAGTGGAATGTGAAAGCTTGCAAAATGCTGACGCTCACCCTATGCACCCACCTCCGGCCTGCCGCACCTCCAGGGCTCTGAATCTAAAATTTTCATCCCTGCGTCAACCCTTTCTTTTCAAACTACTCACATAATTCAGAGAATTTTGCGTTAGCTATCGTACAGCATTGTGGACAAACTGCTTACAATCAGTTCATGCACTGTTGCTGGAGTGCTACCCTAAGCTACATAAATAAGTCAATTAACCCTTCTAAAAGTGCATGTTTTTACAAAACAACTGACATTTAAGATGCAGTCTGATCGAATCAGAGCTGAGCGAGCAGCTGCACTCAGCACTGGAGCAGTCAGGCTTCACCGAATCCCGAGCCGCATTGCAGAGCGCAGCTGCTGATGCCCTGCAGCAGATTATAAGAAGTGGACCAAACAATGATGACTTATTTTTTGTCGTCGGCAGCTACTCAGAAGGCTGGGGCAACAGCCTGACGACACTGGACGGCAGAACTGACCCCAATTCCGACATTGATGTGATGCAGTTGATTCCCGGTCGAGAATACCACCAGAGAGGCCTGTGCGAGTGCGATGGAGCTCCGGAGCAGCATGAGTTGGTGAACGGGCACATTCAGTGCTCAGGATTCGGTGAGTTCTCTTTTGGGGAGTGTTCTGTTAGTTCTGTTGTGATTTCGAGAGATTCTGGCAGTGTAGACGTTTTCTTTCTGTGTGCAAAGCATTGGTGAAGAAATTATCGCTATATGCATGGTCCCATGCTGTACGCTCATTATTCAACGCTTCGAAGTCATTATTTAAGGCTACTATAAATACATTCATGAGACAATATGTCAATATGTAGGTAGACAATGATTAATTTTTATGAGTGGCGAAGCACACTACGCTCATACCATAATTGCCAACCGACCATTGTAACACGATATAATCATGTATTAAATTCCATAGTCTATGGCCATGTCTCATCTCACGTAGACGATGGACATGGCCATAAAAAAACGGTGTATTAAATGTATTTGTAACCGATTCGTTTTTACAGCCTCCAATCCTGCTTTTGCAACACCCGGATTCACACTGAGGCCAGCACTGGACAATGTCTCCGCATGCCGTCTCTGCCGCTACCCGCCCATCGCGCCGCTGCTGCCAAACCGCGTCTCCAACATCCCCCATCCCGTCTTAGAGGCCCTCCGGAAGGTGCTCACCTCTGCCTCATCGCCCTGCCACGTGGTGCACGCAGCCTCTCCAGACAGGGAAGGCGAAGAGCTCCGCGTGAGCACCAGCTTTCTGGAGAACCGGATGCTGCGAAGTCTCTCTACCCTGCAAGGTCAGCTGTTCGTCACACTCAAGTACCTGGTCAAGAAGGTCATCTGTGACAAGGATGGCTTCAATCAGCAAGGCTTGAAGTCCTACCACGTGAAGACCATCACCTTCCGAATGGTGGACGAGACGCCGGTCGAGCAGTGGAAGAAGGAGAACCTCGTGAGTCTCACGAGACAGTCGCTGCAGATGCTGCTCGACTGTGTGGAGAAGAGCCGAGAGCAGGACAGACAAACACCTGACACACCTGACCGATCTCGGGGTCGCATCATGGATCATTTCTTTCTCAGCGATGCGGCCATCTACCTCAAGGGTGCGGACAAGGAGAGAGTGGAGCAGCATTCGGACGGCATCATGAGCAAACTGAGAACAGTAATCGATCAGCTGCCCCAACTGCTGCAGCAGTTCATCGGCAGTCTCAGACCTGTGAGCGACTCAGGCACATTCTACTTCCACCCGTTCCAAATCCTGCCGAATATGAGTCCGCTGCCCCTGACGAAGTCCAGTGCTCTCGAGTACTATCAGATCTACGACGTGGTGAGAGAGTGTCTGGTGCGTCTCTCTTGCAGTGACTGCAGCCCGCGATCTCAGGAGTCGCTCACAAAGCTGATTGCCAGGCTGCCAGACTGCGCCCTCTCAGCACGGGAGGCTCTTAGAGCGCTGGCTTGTCTGAAGTTCGGCGAACGAGGAACTGCAGAGAGAGTCGTGAGCTTGTGCTCAAGTCACTCGGTGAGCAGAGGCATCGCTTGGTCTCGTGAGAAGTCGGCGACTGAAGCGACTGAGGAGTTCGTGATGCGGCATCTGAGGAGCCGCGACTCAGCGTGGAAGTTCTGCTATCGGTTTGACCAGCGACCGAAACTCGAATTCTTGGCAGGAGCTCTGAGGACGTGCTTTCCCCTCCGGTTGTCAGGCAGTAACTATTTCTACATTAATTTTGACGCTCTGCTGTGGGCTCTGCGGCTCGAGCTGCGGACTGATCGAGAAGCTCGCGCTCAGGACTGGATCCGGGATGTGGTTGAGAGAGAGGACTCAGATGAGCAGGAGCTGCTGGTTGCCGTTTTTTATTCTTCGAGTCCGGAGCAGTTTCTGGAAATATTTAAGAAGCTGGAGATGAAGAGAGCAAATCTTCTCGATTGGCTGATGACGAGACTTCGAAAATATCAAGCAAATAACCACAGTAATTTTGTGTAAAAAACGAAAGTTCTCTTACTTGCGAGCAGGTAATTTATTTTTTTTTATCTTAAATTTTTGTACTTGATTTTTAAGTGCCGAGAATTAACACGAATGCCCAGAGTGCACTACAGGTAAACAAAATCATTTACCAAAATTTGCTCTCAAGTCTATCGAAGAATGACTAGGAGTGCAGGATATCAGCTATTCAATACGATTTTCAATATACTGACAAAGTCGAAATCTCCGAGAGCTTTAGCTCATAAGCCTATTTTACTTTCAGTTTTTTATTAAGAATTTAAATAATAAATAACAATAGCAGTCATTGTAGTTGAATTAGTTGTCAAGCAATGCCTTTTGCCCGGATTTATTGAAATAGTGCATTGTTTGAGTTCGTCTATTTAGTAATGTGATAGAATGGTTTAATTACTGTTTGCTTTGCCAAAGAAAAAAAAATGTGCTGAACTCGCCGTAGGGAGCGTGTTTAGAGAGGCCGGCTCAACCTCAAGCAGTAGCTAATTATTGCTATTCTCAGGCCTGCACTTCGTTCTGCCAGCCTTTCTGCAGTCTACAGGCGAGCGTTGAGCAGCCTCTGCGGTTGCCGGGGACAATGAACAATGCTGTGCTCGGTCTTGCTGTTTGATTGAATGCTTTGAATGCTGTTTGAGTAGTGAGCTGGATTAGAGTTTCAATCTAGCCAGACTCACGGTTTTATTGTCTCTGAGGCACAGCGCGCGGTTGGGTGATTCAAGAGACCAGTGTTGGGTTTGTTGGCGAACTCAAAGCAGTTTTCTCTTAGCACTCGCAGCGCGATAATCCTGCAGCTGCTCTTCTTTAGATGCAGTGTCTACAGGACAAATTTAAGAAGCTGGGGTTTCTATAAAACGCGTTACCCATCAAAATTAGAGATGATGAAATGCATCTGCAGACTCTTAAGTTAATAAATATTCGCACGAGGGCTGCACGCACCCGGGCGCAACGCCTTCTGCGACATCGTGCCTCAGCCAGCGCTGACGGCGATTCTGCCCATTCCGTTGACTCCTGAGCACATGCAAACATCTCAATACTGTAAGCAGGCACTCACTCATACACACGCTCACACAGGGTGCCCTGAACTTTCTAATCGACAGGCATGTACACCCTATGCATTTGGGCTTGGGTCCAGTATGGTGCACTTGTAGGTGCTCAGGATCTGGGCGTGGCCATTAACAGCCAATTTCAATAATCGAAATTTTAATCTTGAGTCGATCGATTCTCTCATTAAGCCTGGTTCTCTCTCGCGCCTTCTACCTTCTTTTTTACTCTCTCACCCAGTCTCATCCAGAAGAGAATGAAAATAAGTTTGGCTTGTGTAAAATATTATTGCAGAGAGGCTACGCAAGAGAGCTTAGTGTCGCCGAAGCGGCAGCAAAATGCGAAATCTGAGGGCTCTATATATTTTATATCTATTCTATCTGGGACTATAGAATCCTTCAATTCTCAACAGCAGTATAACAAGGTTTCATTTTCCTATTATCTTCTGCTTACATGACAGAAAGACTTTTAAACACAATGGCCTCTAAAAGCCCTATTGTGAGTGTGAGGCACAATGCAAAGCAATGGATGCTTTGAACCCCCTCCCCAAAGCATTTGCTGCGAGTCTCTTCTGTGCCACGCGTTCGCATGCTGCTAGCTCGGCCCTCAAACTTCAGCTTCGTTATTGTCCTTTTTGGGCATTGAGGCCGGCTGGTCTGGAGCTGGGCTGCTTGGGTGGCTGCGGTCGGGACGAGTAGAGGTGGCTGCTTTTTCCGCTCTGATGTGAGCTGCGCTTCTCCAATTCTTTAAGCTTGCATATCTGCTCCAATTCCTGTCAATCAACTGCTCACTAAAATGCTTCCACTTTCTGAACTGCTTCCACTCTCTGAACTGCTTCCACTCTCTGAACTGCTTCCACTTTCTGAACTGCTTCCACTCTCCGAACTCGCTGTGTGTGGAGGCCGAGGGTGCTTGGCTCTGCGTGCGTGGGGTGGTGGCCAGGTGGGGTGGGCTTTAGCCTCTGCGCCGTCGTCCCTTTTATTGGCGTCTCGCTCAGTTGACTCTGCGGTTTGGGTTTGGGGTTGCTTCCGCGCATCCCCTTTCATGCCAATGCTGCTCTTGTGTCTTCTTTTGGGTTCTTCTCCCCCCTCTTCTCTCTTCTCTTCTCTCCCTCTTTCCTCTCCTCTCTTCTCCCCTCTTCTCTCCCCTCTTCTCTCTTCTCTTCTCTCCCTCTTTCCTCTCCTCTCTTCTCCCCTCTTCTCCCCCCTCTTCTCTCTTCTCTTCTCTCCCTCTTTCCTCTCCTCTCTTCTGCCCTCTTCTCCCCCTCAACTCTCTTCTCTTCTCTCCCTCTTTCCTCTCCTCTCTTCTCCCCTCTTCTCTCCCCTCTTCTCTCTTCTCTTCTCCCCCCTCTTCTCTCCTCTCTTCTCTCCCTCTTTCCTCTCCCCTCTTCTTCCGCTCTTCTCTCCCCTCGTCTCCCCTCTTCTCTCCCCTCTTCTCTCTTCTCTTCTCTCCCCTCTTCTCTCCCCTCTTCTCTCTTCTCTTCTCCCGCTCTTCTCTCCCCTTTTCTCTCCCCCCTTCTCCCTCTCTTTATTGTTTATTGTTTATTGTCTCGGAGACTTCGGTGGAGTTGGGTGGTTCGAGAGGCCAGTATGGTGTGATTACGAACTCAAAACAGTTTTTCTCTTTGCCAGATAATATCACGCCATGCTATAGCGCTGTCAGTGCTAAGCTGGGTGGGGCAGTTCCAGATGAAGGTTGGAGACTGCGAGCGCATTTTCATTGCTTTGCTTTAACAATTTTGCCGTGGGCGCTGCTTTTCTTTAGCTGCGGTGTCTGCAGAGGATGGACAGGGCAAGATTTGGGAGTTTTGATTTTTTAAAAAGAGTCACTAATCGAAATTAGCGATGAACTGCATCTGCAGACCCTTAAATTAATAAATATTCGCAAGGCTGGCCCACCGGATGACATCGTCTCACACACCAGCGCTGAGCCAATTCTGCCCATTCCTCTGCCTCCTGAGCACACATACAAGCGCGCCAACGCTGTTACGGCCAAAATTGAGCCTAAGCAGAAAATCATTAGGCAAATGAAATAAAAACTGCAATATAGTCGCTACACACTACTCTTGTAGTGAAAATTTCAGTAGGCAAGTAACGAAATTTGATTCCGAGATTAGTTTGTTTTGCAGAATTGTGAAAAATGGGGTAATAATAATTAGGAGCAATTTATTGGCTTTTACCTCGGCCAATATACGCATTCTCAGGTCGTATACGGCCCAAATAAATAAAACGGTGGGGGATAACATATTCTTTCGTCGGAGACATTCCATGAAGTACATAATTTAAATCTGACAGTCAACGCTAGAACGAATTTGATATCTTCTATTGATACATGAATGAATCATCTGATTGTCTGTAGCTTTTTACGAGCGTCGAAGGCATGGAATTTCTCTTTATTATGTACATGCGCCGGTGCCATCCATGCCATGCATGTTTCCTGGTGGAGCCAGTCAATGGCGTACATGTACTTATAGCTGCAGGGCGGTCCAAAGAGGCGAGATGCAGAGGGTTTTAATTGGAGACGCCGCAAAACTAAGGGACACCAAAATTTGATTTTTTGGTGGGCGCCCCCGTCTCTTGGTGGGTGCCCCTGTCCCTTGGTGGGCGCCACTGTCTTTTGGTGGGCGCCCCTGTCTCCTGGTGGGCGCCCCTGTCTCCTGGTGGGCGCCCCTGTCTCTGGTGGGCGCCCCCGTCTCTTGGTGGGCACCACTGTCTCTTGGTGGGCGCCCCCGTCTCTTGGTGGGCGCCCCGTCTCTTGGTGGGCGCCCCGTCTCTTGGTGGGCGCCCCCGTCTCTTGGTGGGCACCACTGTCTCTTGGTGGGCGCCTCCGTCTCTTGGTGGGCGCCCCGTCTCTTGGTGGGCGCCCCGTCTCTTGGTGGGCGCCCCCGTCTCTTGGTGAGCGCCCCTGTCTCTCAGTATATATGGGCTTTTGTGAAGTTATTATTGCAGCCTTGCAATGAACAACCGGTAAGCATGCTGAGCGACTGTTACTCTTTCTGTCCATTCATAGCAGTCGTTGCCGTCAGGTGTGGACATTGCAATAGCTCATATCCAATTCGCTCTTCCGCTTAAGAGCCATGCTGACGTTCATCGACACATCCCGTCCAGTGTTCCACAACTCCGACAGCAGTTGGTGACAGCCTTTGCTTTCTACAGCGGCAAACTTGCTGAGCCCAACAGGTTCACACTTGCACTTTCTGAACTAGGAATAAAGAGAGCTCGGCAGCTAAAAGCTGAAAAGCTCTTCCCTCTTCTCTCTTCTCATTTCTCCTCTCTTCTCTCCCTCTTTCCTCTCCCCTCTTCTCTCCCCTCTTCTCTCCCCTCTTCTCCTCCTCTTCTCCTCCTCTTCTCTCCCCTCTTCTCTCCCCTTTTCTCCCCCTCTTCTCTCCCCTCTTCTCTTCCCTCTTCTCCCCTCTTCTCTCCCCTCTTCTCTCCCCTCTTCTCTTCCCTCTTCTCCCCTCTTCTCTCCCCTTTTCTCCTCCTCTTCTCTCCCCTCTTCTCCTCCTCTTCTCTCCCCTCTTCTCTCCCCTCTTCTCTTCCCTCTTCTCCCCTCTTCTCTCCCCTCTTCTCCTCCTCTTCTCTCCCCTCTTCTCTCCCCTCTTCTCCTTCTCTTCTCTCCCCTCTTCTCTCCCCTCTTCTCCTCCTCTTCTCTCCCCTTTTCTCCCCCTCTTTTCTCCTGTCCTCTCCCCTCTTCTCTCCCTCTTCTCCTCCTCTTCTCTCCTCTCTTCTCTCTTCCCTCTCTTTTCTCCCCTCTTCTCTCTCCACTATCTTATTTCTTATCTCCTCTCTCCCCTCTTTCTCTTCTTCCATTTTCTCCTTCATTCTCTTCTCACTTGTCTTTTCTCTTCCCATCTCCCATCTCCCACGTCTCCTCTCTTCTCTCATCTCTCATTTTCTTTTCCTGCTCCTTTCCACTCTCATCTGCCCCGGGTCATCTCTCACTGAGCGTCCGTCACTGAGCATCTCCAATTAAGCATCTCTCACTGAACATCTCTCACTGAGCATCTCTCATTAAGCATCTCTCACTGAGCATCTCTCACTGAGCATCTCTCACTGAGCATCTCTCACTGAGCATCTCTCACTGAGCATCTCTCACTGAGCATCTCTCACTGAGCATCTCTCACTGAGCATCTCTCACTGAGCATCTCTAATTAAGCATCTCTCACTGAACATCTCTCACTGATCATCTCACTCTGAGCATCTCTCACTGAGCATCTCTCACTGAGCATCTCTCACTGAGCATCTCTCATTAAGCATCTCTCACTGAACATCTCTCACTGATCATCTCACTCTGAGCATCTCTCACTGAGCATCTCTCACTGAGCATCTCTCACTGAGCATCTCTCACTTAGCATCTCTAACTGAGCATCTCTCACTGAGCATCTCTCACTGAACATCTCTCACTGAGCATCTCTCACTGAGCATCTCTCACTGAGCATCTCTCACTAAGCATCTCTCACTGAGCATCTCTCACTGAGCATCTCTCACTGAGCATCTCTCACTGAGCATCTCTCACTGAGCATCTCTCACTGAGCATCTCTCACTGAGCATCTCTCACTGAGCATCTCTCACTGAGCATCTCTCACTAAGCATCTCTCACTGAGCATCTCTCACTGAGCATCTCTCACTGAGCATCTCTCACTGAGCATCTCTCACTGAGCATCTCTCACTGAGCATCTCTCACTGAGCATCTCTCACTGAGCATCTCTCACTGAGCATCTCTCACTGAGCATCTCTCACTGAGCATCTCTCACTGAGCATCTCTCACTGAGCATCTCTCACTGAGCATCTCTCACTGAGCATCTCTCACTGAGCATCTCTCACTGAGCATCTCTCATTAAGCATCTCTCACTGAACATCTCTCACTGATCATCTCACTCTGAGCATCTCTCACTGAGCATCTCTCACTGAGCATCTCTCACTGAGCATCTCTCATTAAGCATCTCTCACTGAACATCTCTCACTGATCATCTCACTCTGAGCATCTCTCACTGAGCATCTCTCACTGAGCATCTCTCACTGAGCATCTCTCACTTAGCATCTCTCACTGAGCATCTCTCACTGAGCATCTCTCACTGAGCATCTCTCACTGAGCATCTCTCACTGAGCATCTCTCACTGAGCATCTCTCACTGAGCATCTCTCACTGAGCATCTCTCACTGAGCATCTCTCACTGAGCATCTCTCATTAAGCATCTCTCACTGAACATCTCTCACTGATCATCTCACTCTGAGCATCTCTCACTGAGCATCTCTCACTGAGCATCTCTCACTGAGCATCTCTCATTAAGCATCTCTCACTGAACATCTCTCACTGAGCATCTCTCACTGAGCATCTCTCACTGAGCATCTCTCACTGAGCATCTCTCACTGAGCATCTCTCACTTAGCATCTCTCACTGAGCATCTCTCACTGAGCATCTCTCACTGAGCATCTCTCACTGAGCATCTCTCACTGAGCATCTCTCACTGAGCATTTCTCACTGAGCATCTCTCACTGAGCATCTCTCACTGAGCATCTCTCACTGAGCATCTCTCACTGAGCATCTCTCACTGAGCATCTCTCACTGAGCATCTCTCACTGAGCATCTCTCACTGAGCATCTCTCACTGAGCATCTCTCACTAAGCATCTCTCACTGAGCATCTCTCACTGAGCATCTCTCACTGAGCATCTCTCACTTAGCATCTCTCACTGAGCATCTCTCACTGAGCATCTCTCACTGAGCATCTCTCACTGAGCATCTCTCACTGAGCATCTCTCACTGAGCATCTCTCACTGAGCATCTCTCACTGAGCATCTCTCACTGAGCATCTCTCATTAAGCATCTCTCACTGAACATCTCTCACTGATCATCTCACTCTGAGCATCTCTCACTGAGCATCTCTCACTGAGCATCTCTCACTGAGCATCTCTCATTAAGCATCTCTCACTGAACATCTCTCACTGATCATCTCATTCTGAGCATCTCTCACTGAGCATCTCTCACTGAGCATCTCTCACTGAGCATCTCTCACTTAGCATCTCTCACTGAGCATCTCTCACTGAGCATCTCTCACTGAGCATCTCTCACTGAGCATCTCTCACTGAGCATCTCTCACTGAGCATCTCTCACTGAGCATCTCTCACTGAGCATCTCTCACTGAGCATCTCTCACTGAGCATCTCTCACTGAGCATCTCTCACTGAGTATCTCTCACTGAGCATCTCTCACTAAGCATCTCTCACTGAGCATCTCTCACTGAGCATCTCTCACTGAGCATCTCTCACTGAGCATCTCTCACTGAGCATCTCTCACTGAGCATCTCTCACTGAGCATCTCTCACTGAGCATCTCTCACTGAGCATCTCTCACTGAACATCTCTCACTGAGCATCTCTCACTGAACATCTCTCACTGAGCATCTCTCACTGAGCATCTCTCACTGAGCATCTCTTATCTTCTAAGATGGAAAATTTTAGACTACATGCTACATGAAAACAAGTTCAGATGCACAGGTACCTTTTCAATTGTATTCAATGTTTACAGAATGTTGCACAAGTCAGCTGGTGCACAGTTTGCACTAGGTAACAGTCAATTTATTCTATATATGCAATCGACAATAAAAACGCATCTCTGTGCAATAAAAACGCAAGGCACAAGGATGTTTTTTCTTTTCTTGTTCAAACTCATCAAAAAGTGTCCAGTTAAGCTGATATAGTTGATGCTGCATATCCATAAATAGATTTACTGCATCTACTCGTTGATGGTAAAGTCCAAATAAATAGATTTTGTAGATAAACAAGCTTCTTAAAAATATACACTAGATAGCACCTGAGCTAAAGTGGACCCCCTACAAGCACACAAAGGTACCAGTGAATGTGTCCTAGTATTGGCTATAAAACAGTAAGGCTCGTAAGGCTCTGTTTGAAAAAAAATTCCTCAAGTTTAACAAAATGTGCCGTTTAACTTCAATCTCATCGACGGTCGCTCTTTTAATCGTTCATTTGTGTGGAACAGTAAGTTACTCGCAAATTATTTTGCAAACAAAAAGTGTGGCAAAAATTTCTATTTCAATATTTCCTTTCCTTAATCGCAATCTGCTACAGGTCGGCGGTACGGGGTACATGCGTGTACAATTCCACACCTACTATAATCATGACAGCAGAGCCTCGGACGGGACGTACTGCGACACCTTCTTTTCCTGGAGAGAGTCAGCCTGCGATCCGAAATTCCAACTCTTTGCTGACAGGACCAACGCTGGAGGGTAAATTATTGCTGCTGACGAGGGCCTTTAGAAAGAGATGTTCACGGTAGATTAATAAGTTCTGCTTGTGCTTTTGCTCCCTACAGCAATCCGACAGACGTGCTAACCATCCATCCATCGGTGTAATGTTAAAAAGACCCTGTTTGAATTTGTTTTTGGCAACTAAACCAACAAGCACTATAAATTAAATATGATGGGATGCTTTGTTTAATAAATGTGGATTGGAAAAATTTAGCTGTGCCTCGATAGTTTGCTGAGATTATATAGCTCATTTTTTTTGGGGGGGGGGGTTGCTAAGACTTGAAAAAAGACTTGGAATTGCTGAGATGCCATCGATAAATGTAGAATGCTGAGATTCCCAAGGCATTCCTAAGGCATTCCCTAGGGATTTCCGTGAAGAATTTATTAGGATTTCACTGGCTCAAGGGGGAGAGTTATTGAATTTACCTTGAGTTAACGATTGCCAATTGAAATTCTTCCCCAAAGGAACAATCTATTTAACTACGGTCAAGCTGGATACTATGGGGATTTGGACATTGTCAACTTCGGCGGCAGGTTCGGTGAAATTGCCAATCCAGTGGTTATAGACATGCCCTACTGGAATCCGGTATGCAATCTTTGTACTTTTAGTTTGTATAGCTAACTGCAGTACAATATATCTGTGACCAGAACGCCGCATCTTTACATTTTTAACATTAACAGGGCAGCATACAAATAACGGTTGTCGCGATGGACAAAGACGAATTTTACGACGACCATATGGACCATTTCTACGCAAGTCTACCGGCTCGGGCTGACTCAGTAAGGAGAAACATGGACATCTACAGTTCTCCGAGGCACCACAGGCTATCAATTACCTATTGGTACACCTGCCACAGCCATTACTACGGACTGGACTGTAACACACTTTGCAAGCCTCGCAATGACTCTACAGGCCACTATACCTGCGATTCTAATGGCAACAAAGTTTGCATGTCAGGTGAGCTTCGAGGTCACTACTAATATGTGTCTTTTAGTTTGTTGACTGCTGCTGAAATGTTTGCATTTTTACTTGTAATACGTTTACAGGCTGGATGGGCACCAACTGCACCCGACTGATTCCGTGTCTCGAAAGCCCGTGCTACAACGGAGGCACCTGTTCCAATGTCGGCAACATTGCCAACTGCACCTGCACGCCAAACTTCAACGGAAGCCGCTGCGAGACGGATGTCAACGAATGCGAACTTGATCTGCCGACCTGCTCGAATGGAGGAACGTGCCTAAACACCTATGGAGGATTCGATTGTGTCTGCCCGGAAAACTCTACTGGCAGTCGTTGTGAGGATTTGAACGAATGCGCTCTAGACATTCCACCGTGCCAGAACAATGGCACCTGCATCAACACTTTTGGCGGATTCAACTGCAGTTGTCCCCCTAACTTTAATGGCAGTCTTTGTGAGACTGACGTGAACGAGTGCGACACCGGAACTTCACTCTGTCTGAACGGAGGTACCTGTATTAACACCTTTGGCAGATTCAACTGTAGCTGTCCTTCGGGCTTTACTGGCAGCCTCTGCGGCTCCGACGTGAACGAGTGTGCTTCAGGCACTTTCCCGTGTCAGAATGGAGGC
This sequence comes from Macrostomum lignano, assembly GCA_002269645.1. Taxonomy (NCBI): domain Eukaryota; kingdom Metazoa; phylum Platyhelminthes; family Macrostomidae; genus Macrostomum; species Macrostomum lignano. The sequence continues at coordinate 475,473 of NIVC01000092.1, read as the reverse complement.
ACCTGTCTGAACACCCTCGGTGGATTCAACTGCAGTTGTCCCCCTAACTTTAATGGCAGTCTTTGTGAGACTGACGTGAACGAGTGCGACACCGGAACTTCACTCTGTCTGAACGGAGGTACCTGTATTAACACCTTTGGCGGATTCAACTGTAGCTGTCCTTCGGGCTTTACTGGCAGCCTCTGCGGCTCCGACGTGAACGAGTGTGCTTCAGGCACTTTCCCGTGTCAGAATGGAGGCACCTGTCTGAACACCATCGGCGGATTCAACTGCAGTTGTCCGTCAAACTTCACAGGCGCCCGCTGTGAGGCAGATGTGAATGAGTGTGAGAATGGGACTTCGCTGTGCCTGAACGGAGGCACTTGTCAAAACACATTCGGCGGGTTCAGTTGTCTCTGTCCAGGAAACTTTACCGGCAGTCGCTGCGAGGCAGACGCTGACGAGTGCAAGATATCGGCCTCACCTTGCGGCATCGGCGGCACCTGCCTGAACACCTTCGGCGGATTCAACTGCATCTGTGCCGTGGGATTAACAGGTAGCCGATGCGAGATCGATGTAGACGAGTGCGAGGGCAGGTCCGACTGTGCGAGCGGCAGCACCTGCGTGAACGAATTCGGCAGCTACAGATGCCAGTGTCCCGATGGATTCAGCGGACGACTTTGCGAGACAGCAGAGAAACCTGCGGAGCCGAATCAGCAGACCCTCATCATTGCCTTAGCAACTGTCGGTGGTGTCATTCTGATCGTAGCGGTCATACTGACTGTCGTCGGCATCACGAACAGCGAACGTATTTCACAGGCAGTCAGGTATTAACACTGAACATTCTGTTAACATTCTTTAAGGCCGTAAACAGATAAACCTAACTTTCTTAACATCGTAATTAGCAGGTCACGTCGAGGCAGTACAGTCGAGCCGGATATGGTGGACAATCATACATACAATACGGAGTAAGCATTGATTTCTTTCATTTAGTAATCGAAGGTAATTTGTCGACTCAGAAGCGTCACCTTTTACATTGACAGCGATTCTACATTCAAACCGATGAGGTATTGATGTCGCCAGCTGCCTCAGAGAAGGCTACATCTGATCTCAGGTTTTTGACCAATTGCGACTTTTTTCTGAACTCGAGACTCTCCTGGCATATTCTCAACTTATTCCAGTATTAATAAGCATCCCTGTAAATGCAACCCACTTTGTATATCATGTGAAAACGTATTTTGCTATAAATTGGCACACTTATCCATCTAAATATTATAGTATTAAAAATTTGCTTTATTTTTCTGTATAGCTAATCGAACCATGATAAATTAATAACTTCCCAAATTTCTAACGTACAAGTTAATCACAACGTTGATCATGGATGCAATGGATGCGTCAGACCACCTTTATCCTAGTACATTGTAGTATCTTGAGCATACATGCAATTACCGTTCTGAATTCTCGTGATTTATTGGTTAGAAACCTTTATTGATACAATTTAATCGCTACAGATCAGTTTCCTTAATTCCGAACTTGTGAGAAAATAAATTGAAGTCTGGTTAATTTAAATCCAACGGATATATTTAGTTGTTTATTGAGTCGTCTGCTGCTAATTAAAATTAGCTAGGTACGTAAATTTGTGATTGATTACAACGCGGAACTCACGAACAGCAGCTGCAAATAATGCAAATCTATGTACTTTACTCTCCTATATTGCATCCTGATAATTATTTTATAACTAGAATGTAGAGTTAATCCACAATTAAAAAACTATAACTACGGACCCAAATGCATAATAATAACTAGCAATTGATGACACCCGCCCGAATAGGCAGATGTGCAACCGACAGCTCAGTCGCAGCTATTGCGCAGCGCATCTGAAGGCTGCGTACGGCTGTTCATTTCAAAGACTGGGGGGGGGGGGTCGCCACCCACATACGATATCTACCCTCAATTACCCCAGCCAATGGTGGCACCAATTTTACGGCTGTGTGAACTGAAGCAATGCAGGGTTAAGTGTCTTTCTCAAGGACACAAATTGTTCCGTGTGGGTCGAGAATCGAACCCCCGACCTTTCAGCCGTGAGTCCGACGCTCTACCCACTAGGTCACAACCCCCTACTTAGCCAGAACCCACAACCTCCGCATTATATTTATGAGTAATATGAATTAGGAGTCGGTGTAACAAATGCAACATTGAAATGTGGATATGTATAATAGTTAAATAGAGCTAGACATTCGCGTACGATGAAATATTCAACTGAATAAAAAATGCTATACATATATATAACCTTAATTATTAGACTCAAGTCAAAGTTTGAAAAAAAATTTCAAATTTTTGATGCTCTAGTCTAGTGAGTTATTTAAAGCACCTCTGTTAAAAATCTGGTACGAGCGACAAGAAGGCAGTGTGGAACTTTTAATATATCAGCAATACGAGCTACATATTTAAAATTTGCTTTATGATAATTACAAGCGACCAAATCGTTTCAATCCAAACAACAGAAAATGGCATTTTTTGCAGTTGCAGGACAATGCAACAGTGCTTAATACTCGTGTACAGTTAGCTATATTTAAATGATGATGTTGTTACATGGCGCATCTACATAGAAGATTCGGAGCAAGTATATGTACATGGCGTGGCATGCATGTGAAAAATACGAGTATCACATGCATCCTCCGAAATTAATTAAATTTTCTGATATATCTTATGAATAAATATCTTCAAACTCCGGAGGACATTGGCAAGGGACATTTCCTGTCCTGTTAAGTGTTCAACTCAGAGCAGTAAATGCTGCGTATGCTTCGTTATCGAATCTGTAATTGAAATTCATTTATGGAAGAGGCAATGGTCAAACTTATAGACTCCGGAATGCAACAACTGACACATTCTTACCTGCTTTCATTATAGTCGTTGCCAGCAGTGCATCTGCTACTGAAAATGTGTTTTGCAGCCATTTAATCAATAAATTGAATCTATAGTAACCACCGTATTTATTAGTACTTCTGAAATCAACTTCCTTAATCAGTATTTACTTACCTGTTCATTCTTTGATAAACAAGAAGCGCAATTATAACAGCGATAATCGCTGCTCCCAAGACTGCGGAGACGATTATTACTGGCAGTTTCAAGGGCGCCTCAGCCGGAGACCCAACCGACACTGACAGGTGAAGTTTCCGATAGTGTTCACACAAGTGCTCTCATTAGAGCAAGGTGACATCAGCACTCGTCGATATCTTCATTGCACAGCTGCCAGTAAATCCTGCAACACAGACGTAAAGAACTCCGTTCTGTATTACTGCTTGCTTTAATAAAACAAGCCATCACCAGATGCTCTTACCAATCATGCACACTCTTCTGCCATTCGAGTCGCAGGTATAATGACCATTCACATCGTCGTTCTGAGCTACACAATAGGTGTTGCAATCCTGTCCGTAGAAATTCGTGTAGCAAGTGAACCAGTGAGTTATGGATTGTCGGTGATGCCGAGCCGGACTGATCAGCTCCATGTCTCTCCTGACATTGATAAAACATTAATAGGCCTAACCTAGGCCTATCCTTATTTACTTAGTCCTATTCCTAATGTGGAGAGGGGAGTTGGGGACTGATTATTGGCTTTATAGCCTATTATAATTTTGCTACAACTATAACAATTATAAATTTGCTGCAACCCCATATGCGCAGTTTTCATTGGTTTACACTGGGAGCATGTTTCGGATATAGCTTGCTACGGAGCACTGGAACATGCTCCAGCCCCTAGCGGACTAGTCAAGTTAAAGTATGCTTGGTCCTAGCTAGCTAAGCACACTTAACTACAGAATTCCCTTAACTGAGGAAATAAGTCAATGCCAACAGGCATTTGAGAATGCCGAAAGGCAATTTAGAAGCCATGGTGAGGTTGTTTCGAATTGAGCAGCCGCCTATTTGGCGCTAGTGTGAATGGAAATTCCACGGATTATCCACGGCAATACTGATTGATGTGAGACATTAATAAGGAACTAAGTACGTCAAGACACATTGCACAATATTGCGCAACATGTCTAAATATAAAACATATATTGTCCTCAGGCTGTATAATCTGGGGTGGGCAAACTTCTTACCATAATGGCTGCGGGCCAAAGAGGAGAGACAAGATTACAGAGAAGAGAGATGAGAAGAGACACAAACCTTTCAAAGGACCCGAGGGCCGGATAGAGAGGCTTGGCGGGTCGCATGGGGCCCGCGAGGCAAAGTTTGCCAAACCCTGCTGTAAATGAACCCTGTCAAGTGTTCATTGTTATTGCAACTCGGGGGCACAAAAGCATTTGTAGAATTTCAAAAAATATGTATATCAAATTAGTAAACAGAAAGTCTGCCGAGGACTGCAGTGAGTCCATAGTACTTGGATACGTACAGCCAACTAAAAAGATTAAAGAGAAGGTTTGCTTTTTAAGCATCATATTCTATTTTTACGAATGCAACTTGGGATAAACAATAATTCTCTTCTGAATAGAAACCTTGGATATTTAAATAATAAGTAAAGCGTAACGAATAAATATTCGCATCGGCTAACATTAGGAAACTAATGAAAATTGTTTCTTCAAAAAATAGCTGTTTTGTATAATGTGGCTCAGGTGAGTAAAATCGGTTATTAGGATTTACACTTTCGCTATTTTTATTCAGAAGTTGCCCTCGCTGTCACTTATCCCATCTAATCTCTAGTCTCTTCGCTCTCCTCTCTCCTCTCTTTCTCCTCTCTCCTTTTGACTCTCTTCTCGTCCACTTCGGTCTCGCATCAGCTATCAGTAAAGCGCGACGAAATTTTGTGTGTGTTATTCTGATTGCTGAAAATATAAAAAACTGGAATTAAGCGGCTTTTGGTCTGTTGTTATGGTCAGATGAAAGGCGGACGGACCGGTCAGGAATGAGCAATAAAAGGTAATGAATACATGTCAATCAGACCATTAATGTGTCTAGTTGTGCCTATGCGTCAGAATTGTATCCAATTCGCCAAGGGCCACCAACGTAGAAATCTGTCATGGGTTCTAAATAACATTCTTACCTTTAGATACGGCGTCAGTGCCAGTATGCAATAACAAAGAAGCAATTTTAATATCATGCTTGACAAGTATTTGACGAAGCGAGAAATTCTGTATTCCTGCGTAAGCTCTCATTGCCGCGTGTAAATATGAGTTTTAGTACTTAAATAAACAGACGAACTCATTTTTAGTACGAGTTACTTTACTGGATCATTCACAGTTATCCTATTTTTATCAAATTCTGTAATGTACGCAATTACGCTCGTATACTATGTACAAATTATGTACATACGGTATGTACGTAACCATGCACAGATGCAGGTACGATTTTTTATGAAGAAGCTCGTGGAATTTCCAAATGTTGGGAGTCTATTGTCTAAATAGAGATCTATTTTAGAGCCTGACAGTTTTAAAATAGAACTTCAGTTTAATGGCACGTGGCTTAGTGAGCTGCCTTTTGTACCATACTCTCCACTTCGTTTTTTCTGATTTTTTTCTTTCTGTATTCTTTCCTCCGAAATCATATGCTCTTTAAGGACTTTGGATTTTAATTTAATTTCAACAGAAAATAATCACCAAAACATTACGAGCTAAAATTAAAAAAGTCATTAATTCCTAACTTAGCTATCCCATCTGATCATTTCTTCTCAGTTTGGTTCCAAGTGCTCTTTTTCAAAATGAGTTCGGTATTTTTTCTGTTTAATAAAAGACTAAAATGGTATTGAGCTTCGATCTTTAATCAACAAGTCAGTCAGTCAGTCAGTCAGTCAGTCAGTCAGTCAGTCAGTCAGTCAGTCAGTCAGTCAGTCAGTCAGTCAGTCAGTCAGTCAGTCAGTCAGTCAGTCAGTCAGTCAGTCAGTCAGTCAGTCAGTCAGTCAGTCAGTCAGTCAGTCAGTCAGTCAGTCAGTCAGTCAGTCAGTCAGTCAGTCAGTCAGTCAGTCAGTCAGTCAGTCAGTCAGTCAGTCAGTCAGTCAGTCAGTCAGTCAGTCAGTCAGTCAGTCAGTCAGTCAGTCAGTCAAATACTGTAGTTAAAATTCAGCCATTTTAAAATACTCTGTCAAATACTGGTTTAAAAAGCATTGTTCAAAAAATTCATAAAAGGATCAGTAGTGTAGCCAGTGCGTTCAGGCCGTATAGGCCAAGGTTCACCTGGAGGGGGCGCGGCGTACGATAATGCAGAAAAATTATGAAAAATGCTCAAATTTTGGAGGCTTAGCAAGGGGCAAAGGGAACCACGGCTCCTCTAACTGGCTGGCAACAACTATGAGGCCTCTCGCCACCTGGTGCTAAAGCCCCTACAGCAGTTGTAATTCTACTCGTAGTTGCAAGGATTAGTGAACCAAAAGGGCAAGATGACAGCGAACTTATACTTCATTTCGCGTTTAAAACTTGTTCGTGTTGAAACTTTACAGACATAATAAGGATTGGAAACTTTGAGAAATGTTTAAAACGATGCAATTAAAACAAAATTTGGATGATAACGAACAAAACCAATGTTAAAATTAAAATATTAAATTTACAGGTGTACATAATCTAGTATGATCAAAAGTTCAGTATATAGAAAAATACGAACGCATCTGCCCTTTAGGAATGGCCTTTGGATGCAGAAATTTACTTGCTACATGCTACATGGCTATGTCTTCATAACAACGTCTTCTTCAACATTAGCAACATGCAAAGTAACAGGCAGTTTGCACCTAGTCACGCAATTGGCAAGAATTTTGTTAGTTTTCTTGCAAGCCGATCTCTGAAGTGCTCATGTAGGCAGGGTTACTCAGCCTGAAATTAGAATAGAATAATTTTTAAAAAATCAATCTCAGTCAACATTCGGATTCCCGAAAGAAGAAAGTTGCAGAAATGTTTTCCTTACCCCTGTTCGACAGCAGCGCAGTCAGATACGGTCTCATTGTTCTCAGCTCCAGAGATATTGCTTCTGCCGCTGCGGATAATTTAGTAAATGCAATCCCATCAGCACTGTTTGTGATAAAATTTATTTTCATACGTTATTAAAATTGTTTTTACCTTCTTCTAATTCTGTAGAAAGCAATGCCAGCAGCAACAGAAGCAGCGCCAATTAAGAGTACTCCAACTCCAATTAGAATATAAACGAGAAGTTTCGAGGGCTCCTCAGTCGTTGACCCAACCGAGGCCTCAGAGCGAATCTCACAGTGTCTGCCTCTGAACGCTGGTCCGCAACGGCAGGAAAATCCGCCAAAGCTGTTCTGACAGCTTCCGTTGTTTCGACACGGCGGGGCGGCCAGCTTGCACTCGTCGATGTCCTGCTCGCAGTGACGTCCGGTCAGTCCAGTCGGGCAGGTACAACGGAAGCTCCCAACCGTGTTCGTGCAGTTTCCGCCGTTGCGACACTTTGGCGGAGACTCCGAGCATTCATCGACGTCTTCATCGCAGAGTCTACCTTCGAATCCTGGGGGGCACTGACAGGTGAAGTTTCCGATAGTGTTTACGCAGGTGCTCTCATTGAAGCAAGGTGCCATTAGGCACTCATCGATATCTTCATCGCACAAACTGCCAGTAAATCCTGCCGAACACAAACAAGTAAAGTTTCCGAAGGTGTTCACACAGCTACCGCCATTCGAGCAAGGACTCCTCAAGCACTCGTCCTCGTCTTTGTCACACACTCTTCCAGCAAATCCAGAAGGACAGATGCACTCGAAGCTTCCGAATCGATTCTCGCATGTTCCTCCATTCACGCATGGCGACTCTGTGCACTCGTCGACGTCTTCTTCGCAAAGAGTGCCAGTGAATCCAGAGTCGCACTGGCAGGTGTAATTACCAAACATATTCACGCAGGTACCACCGTTCGCACACACTGATGTCCCGTTTGCACACTCGTCCACATCGAGCTCGCACCGGTGCCCAGTCAGACCCGGCGGACAGCTGCATTTAAAGCCGCCGAACGTATTTTTACAGGTACCATGGTTGAGACACACTGACGTCTCTCGGTCGCACTCGTTCACGTCGGTCTCACAGCGTTCGCCAGTGAAGCTGAGTGAGCACTTGCAGTGGAAACTGCCAATCGTGTTCTCACACGTAGCGTTGTTCAGACAGGGCGAGTCGACGGCCTTGCACTCGTCGATATCGGTCTCGCATCGGCTACCAGTGAAGCCCGACGGACAGGAGCAGCTGGCGACTCCTCCGACATTGGAGCAAGTAGCTCCGTTGAGACACGGACTCGGGTTGCAGGGGTCCGGCTGGGTGCAGTCGGCTCCCGTCCAACCTGCAGTTCATTTATTTTATTTTTCGATGACGAATTGTCTTTTTAGTTCACATTAATATAAAAAACTATTGGAATTTATATAAAATGATCGCTGGGTACCTGTGAAGCACATCTTAGCTCCCTCCGAGCTGCAGCTGTAGTGGCCCCTGACGTTGTCATTCTGTGGTTGGCAGAACGTGTTGCAGTCAAGTCCGTAGTAGTTTGCATGGCAGCTGTACCAGTACTCAATGGACAGTTTGTGGTTTGTTGGCTGACTGAGCATTTCGACTCTTCTCTTGACTTTGTCGGCTCGAGCCACCAGCGCCGCAGAGAATGTGTCCATTGGATCGTCCGGAGGAGTGGGATCCTTGTCTACCGCCAATACTGTGACGTAAATGTGCCCCTGGATAATATTTGGTGTTGATTGGGGGATTTGCTTTATTAAATACGCGTCTGCCTCGACGTGACTAAGGATTGCGATGAGACCCGAATGAGGCTGGGAATCAGCTCTTTTTAGCTTCTGTTTTAGTTTTAGTTTTACGCTCGTAGCTTTAGTTTCTGCTTTGTTTTTGTTTTTTATTGGGGTTGTAGCCTAGCAGAGAGGGGTTGTAGCCTAGCAGAGAGGGGGTGTAGCCTAGCAGAGAGGGGGTGTAGCCTAGCAGAGAGTGGGGTGTAGCCTAGCAGAGAGAGGTTGTAGCCTAGAGGTTAGAGCGTCGGACTGTCGACTTAAAGGTCGGGGGTTCGATTCTCGATCCCACTGGAACAATTTGTGTCCTTGAGCAAGACACTTAACTCTGTATTGCTTCAGTTCACCCAACTGTAAAATGGGTGCCAGCGACCCCCATTCCTTGGAATGAACAGCCGTACGCAGCCTTGAGCTGCGGCTGAGCTATCGGTTGCACATCTGCCCATCTGCTAACTCAATATTTATCTAGAATAATGTCACTTTTGCCGACTTTCCAACAAAACTTGTGAGCGTATCTTACGTGGTTTTGAAAGTTCATCGCGATGATCACAGGATTGCTGATTTCTCCGAATCGGCTTCCGAAATTGATGGTCTCCGTGTCCCAGTAAACACTAAGCTGCTGATAGTCGAACAGGCCGTTTCTGTACGAAATCAGTGGGTGATGTTTTGTTTGTTTGTTTAAATAATATGGTTGAAATGAGCTGCTTGTTTGTTTAAAACTGCTCAGTAAACTTACCCTCCAGGCACAGATCGGTCGGCCATCAGTCTGAGTTGCGGGTCGCACTTGTCTCCGACGTACGTCAGGCCGAAGGGATCGCAGTATGTCCCGTCCTGACACCGGCTGTCATGGTTGATGTAGGACAGAAACCGCAGCGTCATGTAGCCGTTGCTATTGACGACGCTTGCGCCAATTAGCAACAAAAATAGCTGGCAAATCATAGTGGAGAACTATTGATTAATTGTAGTTCGTATTAGCCACGATAATTCTAGCAGAGAAAAATAATAACTCTGCTTCTTGTCGAGTATTTCATTTAAGAAATTGCACTTAAATACGCGTCATATTTTATCTATTTTTATATCGTTATTTTCATCAGTTCTATTTCTGTTCCGAATGTGACAGTTATAAGTTGAGTAGCGTCAACTATGACAGTGCAATTATTTCGAGTTTGCAGTTTTCGTCATCTATTTTATCTGATGTCTTAAATTATAGAGTCTATATATGGTACGTCTGTACAATGAAAAAATAGGAATAGCCGAATGTACATTATTATTAAGAACTATGGCTTATAAATAACTAATTACGAGTGTGTATGGCCTCTTACGAAGTACATTTACGATGCACTCACGCCTCGAACTATCTTGACTCAATCTATATATTGTCTTTAATGCTGACCGTCATTTTTAAAAACAAAAGAAAGATTTCTAAGTAAAATTTTGTACTCTGAAAAGATTTCCAAGAAAATAAATCTTGCCTCACCTTCCACGCCTTCAACTTGTGGATTTCATTTTCATAAGGCTTCAATCATAAGTACGAGTATATGGTTAAAAATAGTTTGTGTTCTCCATGATTTTTCTATTTGTCAGTGGTAAATCGACTTCATGTGTCGGGACGTGATAGACTTTGACTGCCCCCACTCCGTTCTGCGGCCCCTATTTGCAAGTTAACGAGAGCAGCTTTCAAAAATGAAAATAGTTTTTAGTGCAAACATTTGTCAAGTTCTAACGATTTTTTTGGTTTTGGTCTTAAACAATAGCTCGTAATCAATCGAAACAAGATAACAAGATAAATATTTCATTTATGCATCCTTAGACTTTATTTACGTGAAAAAGGTTCATAATGAATACATTAGGGGAGGATGCACGCACCCTACACCTCTGATTGCTAGTACGAAATCTAAAATTGGAACTCATAACTACAGAAATAGCAGTAAAAAAGGTAGAAATTATCGATCAATCTGAATATTGCTGTATCGCTGTCTGCAGAAAATTATTTATTCGGCATGATTTCGAAAATTTTAAACGGCTTTGAGCAAAAGACGAAAGCAGACGATGGAAAGGCAGGTGAGTGTGGACAAGAGTTTCCGTCAGAATTAACAATAGTGCTGCTATTAAAAAAGGCTGAGGAATCTCTAAAATGATTGCAAACAAAAAACAGTGTAAATGTAACGCAGAATAAGAAAATCCGACGCGGGGCTTACGCTGCCGAGGCTCTCGTAAACTGCAAATTAAGAGTAACTACTCTTTTACTAAGGCAGCGGCCCAAAATATGTGGTTGTGCCGAAGTGAGATTGGTAAAAGATTAAAACGGCATCATAATATTTTTACTCATAACATTCATTTTTATTCCCATTCAGCCGTCAATAATTCACTTACTCGCATTCTTTTTGAGGTAAAACACAACGGTAGCAATTACAATAACTAGCGATACTAACGCTTTTAAACGAAACGAAATTTCAGTGCCAATTTAAGCAATGCGAAGCACAGTTGAAATTAATAAAAAATAAAAAAGCGGAAAACGTTGAAAGATAAGCAGAAAAATCTGCCAATAATAACACCTAAACTGTAAAAATAAGCTTTATCGACTTCTCTACAAGAGAGTGAAGAAAGTAATCGAAAAATAATTCTCAACTATGAAGCTGTCGCTGCTCCTGTTGCTAGCTGGCGTAGGGGTAGCCAATGGCAACGGCTACATGACGCTGCGGTTTCTGTCCTACATCAACGATGACAGCCGGGGTCAGGACAGGAGCCGCTGCGATCACTTTGACAAATGCGACCCGAAGTTCCGACTCGTGGCCGATCGATTCGTGCCGGGAGGGTGAGTTCTCTGAGCAGCATTTAACAGACAGTGAAAACTATTTCTAGACTTGAATCTAGGGTAATATGAGCCAGATCTGACTCACTGACTCACAAGTTTCATCGCGATAGCACCTGAAACAGAACGCGCAATGAATACTAAATTTTAAGCAGGGATCCATTCACATTGAGGTGTCAGTGGTCGACAAGGATCCAGTTACGTCGGACGATCCGATAGACTCCTTCTCAGCGACGCTGGTGGCTCGAGCCGACAAAGTCAAGAGAAAACTCAAATTGGTCAGAAGGCCAGTGAAGCACAAACTGTCTCTGGAGTACTGGTACAGCTGCAATGCAAACTACTATGGACTTGACTGCAACACGCTGTGTGTAACTCAGGATGACAAAGTCAAGACCCACTACAACTGCAGCTCGGAGGGAGCCAAGGTTTGCCTGACAGGTAAGCAATCAAAAAAAATTAAAATCTATGAATGGTAGGCAATACCAATCATATGGTCCGTGACCGAATGACCATTAGTTACTATGTAGCTTTTCTTGGATCATAAACGTCACGTGAGTAAAATAGGAATCTTAAATAAAAAAGGTACACAGCCTCTTAATAATAAAAAATCCTGAAATAAAAAAACTGCAGGTTGGACGGGAGCTGACTGTACTCAGCCGGACCTCTGCAACCCGAGTCCGTGTCTCAACGGAGCCACCTGCTCCAATGTCGGAGGAGTCGCCAGCTGCTCCTGTCCGTCGGGCTTCACTGGTAGCCGATGCGAGACTGATATCGACGAGTGCAAGGCCGTCGACTCGCCCTGCCTGAACAACGCTACCTGTGAGAACACGATTGGCAGTTTCCGCTGCAAGTGCTCACTCGGCTTCACTGGTGAACGCTGTGAGACCGACGTGAACGAGTGCGAGAGCAAGACGTCAGTGTGCCTAAACAACGGCACCTGTGAAAATACGTTCGGCGGCTTCAACTGCAGCTGTCCGCCGGGTCTGACTGGGCACCGGTGCGAGCTCGATGTGGACGAGTGTGCAAACGGGGTCTCAGCATGAGCGATGAATACTATCCTCAAAGGCACAGTTTTAATTGCGTTAGTATCGCTAGTTATTGTAATTGCTACCGTTGTGTTTTACCGCAAAAAGAATGCGAGTAATTGAATTCTTGACGGCTGAATGGGAATAAAAATGAATGTTATGAGTAAAAATATTATGATGCCGTTTTAATCTTTTACCAATCTCACTTCGGCACAAGCACATATTTTGGGCCGCTGCCTTAGTAAAAGAGTAGTTACTCTTAACTTGCAGTTTACGAGAAACTCGGCAGCGTAAGCCCCGCGTCGGATTTTCTTATTCTGCGTTACATTTACACTGTTTTTTGTTTGCAATCATTTTAGAGATTCCTCAGCCTTTTTTAATAGCAGCACTATTTTTAATTCTGACGGAAACTCTTGTCCACACTCACCTGCCTTTCCATCGTCTGCTTTCGTCTTTTGCTCAAAGCATACCGAGGTAACATTGTCAATATATGTATAGCTAGCTGTACATTAAAGCTAAAGACTGTCCCAAAACCTCATAATGATGATTTGTCACAGAGTTCAACTTATTAATCATCCATCATCATCCAGGTATATGCGATTTCTTCGGCAATGCGAATGTTTTTTTGCAGAGAAATTTTGGCTGACCCTTTCGGGTTAGGCTGACCTTTGGGCACCCCTTTAATGACACTAGCTCAGGTGCCAGTGCCCAATTCAAATTACCTTCTAGACTGGCCGCATCCAATGATTTTGGCATCTTGAAACATTTCCAAGGACTATACACTGGTACTGTATGTGTGTCGATTTTGTTTGACTGCATTGTGTCACCATGGCGGCACAGTGCATCGTAGAAATACCTAATAATACGTAGAAACCGGTGTCTAGGAGAAGCCAAAATCTATGGAAAATCAATTTGACTCATTAAAAACAACAGCATATATTTACAGAGCCATACAGAAATCCCAGAAATCTTAAAGAAGAAGGTAAGGCTGATTTTTATATCTGAATATTACAAAGCAAAAATATTTACATGCTGGATAAAACGAGAAGCATTATGAACAAAAAAATTTAAAGAAAGTTGATGAAGTTAGAGACTTGGCTAGCAATTGAGACTTCAGCCTAGCTCATACGCTCACAGACAAAGTGCCATCTTAGGTATCATTTTTTTAGCTTAAGTATCTGCTAACTACGCTCGTATCTGCCGATTGCGATTGCCATTGCAATGGTAAAATTTTAAATCGCTCCGGAGAGGGGCCACACAAGCTCTAAATTCATAAACCCTGATAATCATAGCTCACGATGAAAGTGAAATTTAAGAAAAGTTAAGATTAGGGGAAACGAAATGCTTGCTCTGAAATTTTGCAGTAACGATCTTTCGGGTTTATGAAATTTATGGGTTGTAAAAATTATGGGTTATGATATATAGGGCTTGTGAAGATCAGGGGATCTCACATCCAGTGCTTTAGGGGTTATGAAGATAGGGGTAGATGAAGGTACGGTAGCATCCCATCTTGAGGCTAAAACCCGCGAGGAAAGAAAAGGAATTGACATAAAAACGAAACAGACGCTCAATTTCTTCACAATTTTAGTTCTGGGTGACATCTAGTTACCTTAATATCTCTGATCAAGACTTGACAAATGGACATAATGATATATATAAGTCGGCACTAGTCTACTCGTAAAGGGTTATAGTTGAATAGTCATTTTCGAGTGTCTCCGCTTTGTCTGCGATGGTGTAGTCGTCTTCAGTTGGGTCTTCAGTTGGGTCTTCAGTTGGGTCTTCAGTTGGGTCTTCAGTTGGGTCTTCAGTTGGGTCTTCAGTTGGGTCTTCAGTTGGCTCTTTAGTTGGCTCTTCAGTCGAGCTGCAGACAAGAACAAGGAAGATCAGTTATGGTTTAGCGCAATATATTTGCTATTCACCATACTTGATGAAGAGGAAACTACCGGATTATTGAACCTACCCGAATTCGACATGAGTGTTATAATAATCATTGCTTGCAGCATCAGTGCTTCTGACGCTCCCGCTACCACTGCAGCTTCTGCGACTGGAATGGCGTTTTAATGTCAGGCGATAAATTGCATTCTTCAGGGTTAGATTTATGTTGAATTCAATTCGCCAAATTTATATTGCAGCTCGTCGTCTCTTACCTCGATTTCCTTTTACAGATAACGACGATGACAATGGAGACAACGGCGAGTGCTGCAACTGGAATTCCAATGAAAACAGGAAGCTTCCAGACTTCACCAGTCGTTGACCCAACCGAGGCCTCAGCGCGAATCTCACAGTGTCTGCCACTAAACGCTGGTCTGCAACGGCAGGAAAATCCGCCAAAGCTGTTCTGACAGCTTCCGTTGTTTCGACACGGCGGGGCGGCCAGCTTGCACTCGTCGATGTCCTGCTCGCAGTGACCTCCGGTCAGTCCAGTCGGACAGGTACAACGGAAGCTCCCAAGCGTGTTCGTGCAGTTTCCGCCGTTGCGGCACTTTGGCGGAGACTCCGAGCATTCGTCGACGTCTTTATCGCAGAGTCTACCTTCGAATCCTGGGGGGCACTGACAGGTGAAGTTTCCGATAGTGTTTACGCAGGTGCTCTCATTGAAGCAAGGTGACATTAGGCACTCGTCGATATCTTCATCGCACAAACTGCCAGTAAATCCTGCCGAACACAAACAACTAAAGTTACCGAAGGTGTTCACACAGCTACCGCCATTCGAGCAAGGACTCCTCAAGCACTCGTCCTCGTCTTTGTCGCACACTCTTCCAGCAAATCCAGAAGGACAGATGCACTCGAAGCTTCCGAATCGATTCTCGCAAGTTCCTCCGTTCACGCATGGCGACTCTGCGCACTCGTCGACGTCTTCTTCGCAAAGAGTGCCAGTGAATCCGGAGTCGCATTGGCAGGTGTAATTACCAAACACATTCACGCAGGTACCACCGTTCGCACAAGCTGATGTCCCGTTTGCACACTCGTCCACATCGAGCTCGCACCGGTGCCCAGTCAGACCCGGCGGACAGCTGCAGATGAAACCGCCGAACGTATTTTCACAGGTGCCGTTGTTTAGGCACACTGACGTCTTGCTCTCGCACTCGTTCACGTCGGTCTCACAGCGTTCACCAGTGAAGCTGAGTGAGCACTTGCAGTGGAAACTGCCAATCGTGTTCTCACACGTAGCGTTGTTCAGACAGGGCGAGTCGACGGCCTTGCACTCGTCGATATCGGTCTCGCATCGGCTACCAGTGAAGCCCGACGGACAGGAGCAGCTGGCGACTCCTCCGACATTGGAGCAAGTAGCTCCGTTGAGACACGGACTCGGGATGCAGAGGTCCGGCTGAGTACAGTCGGCTCCCGTCCAACCTGCAGTTCATTTGTTACAAACAAGTCTCTGATTAAACGATTCCGCCATGCATTACTGCTTGCTGTAGTAGAACAAGCCATCACCAGATGCTCTTACCAATCATGCACACTCTTCTGCCATTCGAGTCGCAGGTATAATGACCATTCACATCGTCGTTCTGAGCTACACAATAGGTGTTGCAATCCTGTCCGTAGAAATTCGTGTAGCAGGTGAACCAGTGAGTTATGGATAGTCGGTGATGTCGAGCCGGACTGATCAGCTCCATGTCTCTCCTGACATTGTCGGCAATGAGAGGCAGCGAGGCGGTGAATTTGCTCATCGGGTCGTCTGGTGGAAACGAGTCTTTATCCACTACATCGACTTTGACGTACGCGTGTCCCTAAAGCGGTTTGCGAAATTTGGTAGCAAACAGTTTATTAGAATATTGTGCTGCAGAATGAAGAATCACTCAAGGGCTCCGAGAGCGGTTCGTGAGTAGTCTCCTCTCCCTCATGAGTACAGTCTTACCGGATTAGGGAAGTTCATTGCGATCGGCACAGGATTCGGGACGCTGCCGAACTTCGATCCAAAGTCGATGGCGTTTTGGTTGTCATAGACGCCCGGTTGCTGATAGTCGTGCAGATTACCGCTGCAGAGAGATGAGGCCGTGGTAATCATCTGATCTCAGCAATAGGAAATATGGACTGCAGATTGAAACCCTCACTCACCCTCCTCCTCCCCCCTTGTTGACCCTCAGCCGGAACACGGGGTCGCAGTTATCGCCAACATAGGTGGCACCGAACGGGTCGCAGAGACTGCCGTCCTCGACACGGCCGTCATGATTGGTGTACCGGTTGAACTTAATCTGCAGGTAGCCGGCTGCTTGCACTACCTGTTGAAAGTGTAGTGAGAAATTATAGAATTGTTGAGTAAGATAGACACAGTGACAAAGTTCTCCAGAATCTTACCGATAGGAAATGATTCAATGCCAACAGATAACTGAGAATACTAAAGTAAAATTTAGAATCCATGCTGTAATTTCTTCGAATTGAACAGTCCTAAACTGCTTTGGGGTTGGGTTTGTATTGAAACTTTGTATATAAGGAAATTAGAAAGGAAATTCCGCGGATTTTCCACAGCAATAAGTTGTAATTAGGAACTTAGTCATGCACATTTACAGAGAATTTCCTAAGATTGCACAGTAAACATACCTAAATACCTAAAAATACGTTGCAGCAACTGCTAAGCCTTCCATTGGCTGAGCATCTGACCATTGTCCTCTTCGAACTATATTTTTTCTGTGAAGTTTTATTTTCGGAAAGTTTTATTCTGTAGTGGCGCGCAAAAGTGTTTGTATAATTTCTAAAAATATCTGTTTGAGATGTTTATATCGAAAAATAAAAGGAGAACTTCGTTTCTTCAAGACGCACATTTCCCTTCGTATATTTAAACAGAAGCCTGTGATATTTCGAATAAGAATACGAACAATAGGAGTATACGAAGGTCTTAATGTACAAAACATATTTTTATCTTTTGATGTACTATATTTCCGGCTGATGGTAAATAACTAATAAACTGGTATATCAAACTTCAGTGGAATTATCAAACCGAATCAGCTGTACCACAATGCTTGTATGCATTTATAAATGTTTATAACAAGGAAAACTATAAAAAGCGGAGATAGATGTTTTTCTAAAATGGGTGTTTCGTAGTATGTGGCACTGTTGATTGAAATCAGTTAGGATTTGTATTCTTTGCTATTCTAATCCGAATTGGCCTACCCCTTCACCTCTTCTCTCCAATCTCTATTTTCTCCAATCTCTATTTTCTCCAATCTCTGTTTTCTCTCCTCTCTCCTCTCTCCTCTCTCCTCTCTACTCTCTCCTCTCTACTCTCTCCTCTCTCCTCTCTCCTCTCTCCTCTCTCCTCTCTCCTCTCTACTCTCTCCTCTCTCCTCTCTCCTCTCTCCTCTCTCCTCTCTCCTCTCTCCTCTCTCCTCTCTCCTCTCTCCTCTCTCCTCTCTCCTCTCTCCTCTCTCCTCTCTCCTCTCTCCTCTCTCCTCTCTCCTCTCTCCTCTCTCCTCTCTCCTCTCTCCTCTCTCCTCTCTCCTCTCTCCTCTCTC
>NIVC01000092.1:410000-455000 GCA_002269645.1 Macrostomum lignano | reverse complement strand
TCTCTCCCCCACTCTCCCCCATTCTCTCCCCAGTCTCTCCCCCATTTCTCAACCCAGTCTCTCCCCCAGTCTCTCCCCAGTCTCACCCCAGTCTCACCCCAGTCTCTCCCCAGTCTCTCCCCCACTCTCCCCCATTCTCTCCCCAGTCTCTCCCCCATTTCTCACCCCAGTCTCTCCCCATTTCTCAACCCAGTCTCTCCCCATTTCTCAACCCAGTCTCTCCCCCAGTCTCTCCCCATTTCTCAACCCAGTCTCTCCCCATTTCTCAACCCAGTCTCTCCCCCAGTCTCTCCCCAGTCTCTCCCCCATTTCTCACCCCAGTCTCTCCCCATTTCTCAACCCAGTCTCTCCCCCAGTCTCTCCCCAGTCTCACCCCCAGTCTCACCCCAGTCTCACCCCAGTCTCACCCATCTCTTTCAGTGTCACCCCAGCCCAGTCTCACCCCCATTAAAATCAAAGCCTGAGGCAGCAGCATTGTTTTCTAATAAAACTGAGACTTAAAAAGGTTAGTTATAGCAAAAAAAATCAATGATATCAGTAAGCTGACTGACAGAACAGGTGAAAGGTGCTAACTGAGATAGGTGAGTCATGTTTCTAGATAATTATAGTGTAGGTAAAAAACTTTGGCTTTTCCATTGCTATTCGAGTTATAAATAATAGTTGCAGCATCAGCTTGTGTTTGCGCACTGCAGGCCCCTATTTAGCACATTTTCGTTTTCAAATTGAATTTCTAGGAAACATTCGTTTGGTGGTAAAAACATCTTTGATAATATGCCGTTTGGCGAAAGGATGTTGATTTAATATAGTAAGAATGACTGTGTAGGGTAAGATTTGAGTGAAATTCAGAGCGAGATTTGTTGGGGGAGTGAGAAGTAGAGTGGGATTTGAGAGTCGGAGAGTGAGATTGAGCGTGCGATAGACTGATATTATGGGTGAGATTTAAAATGAGTGAGATTTAGGGTGAGATTGTGAGATTTATGGTGGGAGTGCGAGATTTAGGGTGAGAGTGTGAGATTTAGTGTGAGAGTGTGAGATATTTAAAGTGAGAGTGTGAGAGAGTTAAAGTGAGAGTGTGAGAGAGTTAAAGTGAGAGTGTGAGAGATTCAAAGTGAGAGTGTGAGAGATTCAAAGTGGGAGTGTGAGAGATTCAAAGTGAGAGTGTGAGAGATTCAAAGTGAGAGTGTGAGAGATTCAAAGTGAGAGTGTGAGAGATTCAAAGTGTGAGAGAGATTCAAAGTGCAGTATGAGAGAGTCAAATGGGTAAGATTTGGTGTGAGAGTCATGAGTGAGATGTAGATAAACATTGGTTATACGACTTGAGAGCTCAAATATATAGCGATCAGCAAAGATTTGCTTAGCCCAAACCCCAGCCAACACCTTATGATAGAATCACAGCCAAAATATGAATGAAATTCAATCAATAAAGCTGATGATGGCATTTCTACAATTCAAAATGCCCCGCAGCAAGCGGGTGCGTGAAGAACTGCATGAAGGTCATGAATCCAGACTCATGCCCGACTTACGCAAGGCTGGAACCTTGGAAGATTGCTAAATGAATGAAAAACCAAAGCATCGCTTAAATAGCTGCAGGGCGCTGCCTTGTGTACGGAAACTGCGCACTGAGCTGAGCTAAACTGCCTGTCTGTGATGTACAGAGTTTGAAAGCCAAGAGAGGCGTGAAGAGCCACAATGCCTTACTATATTCAACATATAAAGAATTGTTTGGTCTCCGGGCAAATTCTGAGTTCGTGTGTGTCGATTCAATTGTGTTCGGGTTTTGTTTGTTTGCCAATTTTATAAACCTGCATGCATTGCTGACACCTCCTCTGCACTGACTCAAATGTACCTTGCAGTGTTGCGTTGCCTACATATTCCGAATATCCCGTATAAACATATAAAATTTGCCTTAGTGATACAGAGACTGTAATTGGATCAAACTGACTTTATGGGAATTCCATTTACACTGCATGCACTCGAAGAATGAATAGTCTCATACTATGGATTACCATTATAGCGGCGCCTCTAATCTCTTTCGGCGCTTTCTAGTCCCTCTTCGGCGACTTCTAATCCCTCTTCGGCGATATCTAGTCCGTCTTCGGCGATATCTAATCCCTCTTCGGCGATATCTAATCTCTCTTCGGCCATATCTAATCCCTCTCTGGCGACTTCTAATCCCTCTTCGGCCATATCTAGTCCCTCTTCGGCGATATCTAATCCCTCTTCGGCGATATCTAGTCCGTCTTCGGCCATATCTAATCCCTCTTCGGCGATATCTAGTCCCTCTTCGGCGATATCTAATCCCTCTTCGGCGATATCTAATCTCTCTTCGGCCATATCTAATCCCTCTCTGGCGATATCTAATCCCTCTTCGGCGATATCTAATCCCTCTTCGGCGATATCTAGTCCCTCTTCGGCGATATCTAGTCCGTCTTCGGCGATATCTAATCCCTCTTCGGCGATATCTAATCCCTCTTCGGCCATATCTAATCCCTCTCTGGTGATATCTAATCCCTCTTCGGCGATATCTAATCCCTCTTCGGCGATATCTAATCCCTCTTCGGCGATATCTAGTCCCTCTTCGGCGATATCTAGTCCGTCTTCGGCGATATCTAATCCCTCTTCGGCGATATCTAATCTCTCTTCGGCCATATCTAATCCCTCTCTGGTGATATCTAATCCCTCTTCGGCGATATCTAATCCCTCTTCGGCGATATCTAATCTCTCTTCGGCCATATCTAATCCCTCTCTGGTGATATCTAATCCCTCTTCGGCGATATCTAATCCCTCTTCGGCGATATCTAATCCCTCTTCGGCGATATCTAGTCCCTCTTCGGCGATATCTAATCCCTCTTCGGCGATATCTAATCCCTCTTCGGCGCCATCTAATCCCTCTTCAGCGCCGCCGCCATCTAATCCCTCTTCGGAGACATCTAATCTCTCTTCGGCGTCATCTAATCCCTCTTCGGCGTCATCTAATCCCTCTTCGGCGTCCCTCTTCGGTTCCATCTAATCTCTCTTAGGTGCCGTTTAATCCTTTTTAGCGCCATCTAATCCTATAGACAGGTCATCACTAGCCAGGTAGCCATGTGGGACCGTCAATACTCGCAATCCTATGGAAGTCGTTTATTCGCCGTGCAGGGCAGAAGCGCCCCATAGCGACTCCAAAGCGCCCACCAAACTGTCCTCAAAGAAACTTAATTGAGTCTGCGACTTAATCTAAATAAATAGATAAGATATACATTAACGGTACCTTAACAACTTATTGCTTTGATTTGAACTTCTCTGCGAGTGCGACTCTATCACTAAAAGCTCGACTCAAACTTTGACCCTAAACCGTCGATTCGAATGAATAAGAACATATACGATGCTACTGCATTGCTAATACGTAAAACAAAAGCAACTGACTGAGAGCGGTTGGTTTGTTATATTTAGGCATTTAAGCCGGCCCCTAAACGGTCTTTGATCTTTCCGACGGCCTATATAGTTTTAGAGTAAAATGCAATAATATTCACTGGCGTCATCGCACATTTCTTAAATTTTCTTTTCATTTAGAATCGTCATTTTTTGCAAATATCGGCTTTTAATAGCCATTAGCAGGACTGCGGGTATTAGCGGATAGCCTTTGTCGGGTTGAAACGGTTTGTGGTTGACTTGACTGTTCTGCCTGTCTGCTCTGCTCTGCTGAGAGTCTGAGAGTCCCAGTCTAACTAAGCCAACTTGTGAAGCTCCATGGCCTCTGGCAGGAATTAGCGACACAGTGAAACAGTCGGGATGTGTGGGGCTGGGCTTGGGTAGTGGGGCAAGCGCAGCCCTCCCAGCCAATAGGAGACGAGTGGCCGGCCCAACCCCCCACATTCCTCTCTCTTAGCGCTGACTCTAAGACCCGCGACCCCTCTCAAGGCACCGCCAGGCCTATCTAATGATATTTAATCCGGGCGCTTCTATCGCGGTCTGTGAAAAGTAGTGAAAGTTAAAGAGGACTAATTGAAGCGATTGACTTTGATCTGTTTGTACTGAGCTCAGCAACCAGCATGTACGGAGCTTGCGATCCAGGCAGCTGGAGTAGCCGTCTAATGCATCATCCTCAGCATCATCTAGCTGATGTCGCGCAGCAACAGCAGCAGCAGCAGCACTACAGTGACTGCTTCAATGACGTCGGCAGTAATTTGTCGATGCCAGCAGCCACTGCCGCGGCCTATTGTTATCAGAGCTATAATAATAATGATAATGACAACAACAGCAGCTTCGGATTTCAAGGTAAGTTACAGTTGCGTAAATTTGACTTAGATATTTTTAACTGTTCATCTATCAACTAGGCCAGTGTTAAAAATTAAAAGTCCAAGCCAAAAAACTACGAATTAGTAATACTTTTGCCTGTTCAGGGGCGTGTTTTATTGCGCTGGGGGCGCGTCTTTGGGGGGGGGGGGGCGGGGGGCCAACGAGGACCGACAACGAGAGGCGTCAGTCAGCACCAAGTGGCGCCAGCACCAAGTGGCGCCAGCACCAAGTGGCGCCAGCACCAAGTGGCGCCAGCACCAAGTGGCGCCAGCACCAAGTGGCGCCAGCACCAAGTGGCGCCAGCACCAAGTGGCGCCAGCACCAAGTGGCGCCAGCACCAAGTGGCGCCAGCACCAAGTGGCGCCAGCACCAAGTGGCGCCAGCACCAAGTGGCGCCAGCACCAAGTGGCGCCAGCCCCAAGCCACAACTAAGATGGATTTCGGTTTGAGTGATTACATGGGCTAAAACTATATATTTGAGTCTTTATTGTCTCCCCCTGCAGTTCTGCAGTGTTGTATATTTAGTTTTCATTTATAACTCAAACTCAAAATAATGTGCGCATATACAATACGATGTCTTGTTACCTCATGTATCTATACTTGTTAGATTAGGTTGACCCAATCGGTTTATAGATAAACCAAAAGACAAACTAACATACAGATATCGCGTACTTCATAGGCTAGATTAATAATTAGGGGCCATCCATTTTAACTAATTGTAAGAGTTTCAACAAGTCCGTGAAATCTTCAAGCCCCCCATCTCCTCTTTCTCATCTTCATATTTCTTATCAGTTGGCCCACACCCAGTGGCGTAATGTACATTGGCACTGAATTGGCAATGTGTACATATTAATTTAGTTTAACCAAATCTGAATTGTCAATTCTAACGAAACTTTAAGTTTAAGTTATTTTTTAATGATTTTATTGTATATTTAATTTCATTTTGCCAAAGAATCATCTGAGGGAAATTCTCAGGTCAAGGGAGAGAAAGCTTGGTGATTCTATCTGCAGATGTGGTGGCATATTAGATATATGGCTAGACTGGCAAAGCATGCCCTCCGAACGCTTGAAACAGTAATTCTTCTTTTTCCTTCATGAGCCCCTGTAACAAAATTTGTTATAATTTCGTTCAGCCTATCTCAGCCTATCTCAGCCTATCATCCCTTAGGACCTTGATCCTATATAGACCCCTGCTGAATCTTACTCACTAATCCCAAGGTCGCTAATGCTTCTCACAGCATAATTGATGCTTAGCTTCTCCTAATATGGCATTGCACATTGAATTCTATATGAGGTAAATTTGTTATTTATTGCGGCTAGATGCCAATTTTCTGCATTCAGATGGCGGTAATTTGATTTTGTGCTCTGCAATTTGTAGGCAAAGATTCTTTGCAGCGGTTGACATTCTTGTATTGGGATTTTTCTCAGATCATTTTTACTAGGTCATTGAGTGTGGTTATTGGGTCATTTGGTCATTGGATTCCGTTTTCTTGGTCTGGTCATCTTATTAGCCATTGCTTCAAGCAGTTGACCATCACCATGACAGCAGATGGCAGTCACAACGACAGCAAATGGCAATCACAATGACAGCAGATGACTATCACAATGACAGCAGGTAACAATCACAATGACAGCAGTTGACAATCACAATGACAGCAGTTGACAATCACAGTGACAGCAGTTGACAATCACAGTGACAAAAAAGACAATTAAAATGACAGCAGATAATAATCACAATGACAGCAGTTGACAATCACAGTGACAAAAAAGACAATTAAAATGACAGCAGATAATAATCACAATGACAGCAGTTGACAATCACAGTGACAAAAAAGACAATTAAAATGACAGCAGATAATAATCACAATGACAGCAGTTGACAATCACAGTGACAAAAAAGACAATTAAAATGACAGCAGATAATAATCACAATGACAGCAGGTGATAATCACAATGACAGCAGATAATAATCACAATGACAGCAGATGACAATCACAATGACAGCAGTTGACAATCACAGTGACAAAAAAGACAATCACAATGACAGCAGGTGATAATCACAGTGACAGCAGGTGACAATCAAAGTGGCAACATTTGACAATCGCATCACCTTTCAGATCCTGCAGCCGCCGCTGTCCCGGACGAGGACACTTCGCCGCAGCCGCCGGTGCCATATCCGCATCCTCCTCCGCAGCAGCAGGATCAGCTTCAGAACCATCATCAGCAGTACCAGCATCCCCATCAGCCTCATCATCAGCAGCACCATCCTCAAGCTCATCCCGCCTGGCTACCCCAGCAGTCGCCGTCTCCGCAGTCGCCGCTGCAGCCGCCGCCGGCGCCGCCTCTGCGCCGTCTCGGGCCGGAGGTGAACGCCGAGCTGGAGGACAGCCGCCTGTGGGAGGCGTTCGCCGCAGTGGGCACCGAGATGATCATCACCAAGTCGGGCAGGCGGATGTTCCCATCGCTGAAGCTGCGGCTGAACGGCCTGGAGCCGGACAAGCGCTACTGCGTGTACCTCACTGTTGAGCCCGTGGCCGACTGTCGCTGGAAGTTCCAGAGCAGCCGCTGGCTGGTGGTGGGCAAAGGCGAGCCGGCGCCGGCGCACCGCTGCTTCATGCATCCGGACTCGCCCGCCAGCGGGGCGCACTGGCTCAAGCAGCCGGTCAGCTTCCTCAGGATGAAGCTCACTAATAATGGCATGGATCCACACGGTCACGTGAGTTCAGTTGGATGCACAAATATCAAAACTCGGATCTCGATTTGTTGATTACATTGATCCCAAAATTCTCAAATCCTAAATCCTCAAATCCCATGTCCTAAAATCCCTAATCCTCAGATCCCATGTCCTAAAATCCCAAATCCCCAAATCCCAAATCCTCAAATCCCAAATCCTCAAATCCCAACTCCTCAAATCCCAACTCCTCAAATCCCAAATCCTCAAATCCCAAATCCTCAAATCCCAAATCCTCAATTCCCAAATCCTTAAATCCCAAATCCTCAAATCCCAAATCCTCAAATCCCTAATCCTCAAATCCCTAATCCTCAAATCCCATATCCTAAAATCCCAAATCCTCAAACCCCAAATCCTCAAATCCAATACCCCCAAAATGCTTAAATCTCAACTCCTTGAATCCCAACTCCTCAAATCCAAAATCTTCGAATCCTAAATCCTCAAATCCCACATCCTAAAATCCCAAATCCTCAAACCCCAAATCCTCAAATCCAATACCCATGAATGCTCAAATCCCAACTCCTTAAATCCCAAATCCTCAAATCCAAAATCCTCAAAACCCGAGTTCAAAAATCCCGAATCCTGAAATCCCAAATCCACAAATCATAAATCCTCAAATCCCGAATCCTCAACTCCCAAAATTCTTAAATCCCGAATCCTCAAATCACAAATCCTCGAATCCTAAATCCTCAAATCCCAAATTCTCAAATCCCCAATCCTCAAATTCCAAATCCTCATATCCTAAATACTAAAATCCCAATCTTCAAATCCCAAATCCCCAAATCATAAATCCTCAAAACCTAAATCCTCAAATCCCAAATCCTCAAACAAATCGTCAAATCCCAAATCAATCCCAAATCCCGAAATTCCAACTCATCTGGAGAAGTGAGCAAACCGACGAATTTTAAGTGCTAATCCAAAAAATGCCACCCGCAGATCATCCTGAACAGCATGCACAAGTACCGGCCGCGGCTGTACGTGGCCGAGATCGAGGAGTCCGCCTGGCTGCCCTCCCGGTTCGTCGCCTACGGCAGCTTCGACTTCCCCCTGGCTGAGTTCATTGCCGTGACCGCCTATCAGAACCAGCGCATCACCCAGCTGAAGATCGACTGCAACCCGTTCGCTAAGGGCTTCCGGGTCACCGGCAAAAGGTCTGCACCTGGCTGGTTACATGTTTTTAAGTCTGGTTTCATACTCGCTCAATTAGCTGACTGCGCTATCTGTTTCTAAAACTACCTCTCTACCTACCTAACTGCCTGCTTGCTTAGCTACCTACCTACCTACATATGTATCTACCCACCTACCTTACCTACGAGTATCTAACTACCTACCTATCTACCTACCTTACCTAACTATCTACCTACCTACCTGCTTACCTATCTCTAACTACCTACCTCTATCTACCTACGCGAACCTACCAACCTTACCTCACTATCTACGATTCTACATGTACCTCATCTAACCCAACCCCAACCTCTACTCACCTACGTTCCTGCTTAGCTACCTGTCTACCAACCAGCCTACCTACATACTTATCTGTCTATCTATCTACAAATCTATCTACTCAAGATGTCAACAATTTACGCTTTCATCTACTCTATCATTTAATATTTCTACAGTGTATTAATAGTCAACTTACTACCCGCAGCCTACTCACCTAACTATCCAACAGTCAATCTATTTCACGCTTGCAATTTACAACCTGCAATAAGTTACGCACCTCTTTTCTACCTGCGTTCGCAGAGGCTCCAAGAAGATCAGTCACAGCGCCGTGGTGGCCGCCGCCGCAGCAGCAGCCGCCGCAGCAGCCGCGGCCGCCAAGAACAGCGACAGCAGCAGCGGCAAGCAGGCCGAAGCCCTGCCGGAAGCGAGGAGCCCCAGCAAGGCAGCAGACCAGAGCCAATCGCTTCGGGTTGTGGCAATGAAGCGGGAAGCCTCATCAACGGCCTCAGCCTCCGCTGCTGCCGCCGCTGCCGCTGCCGCAGCTGCCGCCGACTCGTTCGGCCAGTTCTGGCCGAGTTACTATGGCAACCATCACCAACAGATGGGGCTGCCCTACAGCGGCCCCTATTATCACCAGTGGCAGTCGCACCTGGAACAAAGGAAATTCTAATTGATTCAGCATCTCAATTGCCATTATTAGCTACTCAAAGACTGATTCCGTTAGAGAGAAAAATGTCCCTTTGCACTACTTAGCTATTAGTAGTACAATTGAAAATCCATTTGCTTCTTTTTTGCTACTCTCCGTGTTGTATCTATGTTATGTTTCTTTTTCAAAATAAATATTTAATATTTGTATTACGTTAGAGCCACTTGACACATCTAATAAATTTACTGACATGTACATGTACGCTTGCAGTAGTTAAAATTTTGCGTGGAATTTTGTTTTGTTAATATATGCTTCAATTTGAAATTCAAATTTACAGCTTGATTTCAAATTGACTTCGATTATTTATTACATTATTAATCAATCTATAAATATATGTCTGTTTATGGGTGGATAGTTGGGTGGATGGGTGGATAGATGGGTGGATAGATAGGTGGATGAGTGGATAGATGAGTGGATAGATGGGTGGATAGATGGGTGGATAGTTGAGTGGATAGATGAGTGGATAGTTGGGTGGATAGATGGGTAGATAGATGGGAGGATAGATGGGTGGATAGTTGGGTGGATGGGTGGATAGATAGGTGGATAGCTGGATAGATAGTTGGGTGGATAGATGGGTAGATAGTTGGGTGGATAGACGGGTAGATAGTTGAGTGGATAGACTGGTAGATAATTAGGTGGATAGATTGGTGGATAGGGTAGATAGTTGGGTGGATGGGTGGACAGATGGGTGGATAGATGGGTAGATAGTTGGGTGGATAGATTGGTAGATAGTTGGGTGGATAGATGGGTAGATAGGTGGATAGATTGGTAGATAGGGTAGATAGTTGGGTGGATGGATGGGTGGATAGATGGGTGGATAGATGGATGGAGTTTTGGGCGGATTGATGGGTGGATAGATGGATGGAGTGTTGAGTGGATAGATGGGTGGATAGATGGGTGGGTAGATGGATGGAGTGTTGGGCGGATTGATGGGTGGGTGGATTGGGGGGAATGATGAGCGGACATCCGGTGAATATGCAGAGATGAATACTGAGAAGCACTGTCAGATGGGTGGATAGATGGGTGGATAGATGGGTGGATAGAGGGGGTGGAGTGTTGGGTGGATTAATGGGTGGGTGGATTGGGGGGAATGATGAGCGGACATCCGGTGAATATGCAAAGAGATGAATACTGAGAAGCACTGTCAGATGGGTGGATAGAGGGGTGGAGTGTTGGGTGGATTAATGGGTGGGTGGATTGGGGGGAATGATGAGCGGACATTCGGTGAATATGCAAAGAGATGAATACTGAGAAGCACTGTCAGAGCCGCAGCATTTGGACAAGCAGACTCGTACATAAATTGAGGACCAGCACAAAAAGCAGAGCACGATAAGAAAAAGGCAAGGTGTTAATTAGAAAATCACCTCACTGTAATCGAGCATGCAGTAATTATGTCTGGCCAGGCTGTCGTCGATAGACAAATCAGAAAAGTTATAAATTTTTCCTGCAAGTCAGACCCGTGAGCTGAGCTCAGGTAGGTTGCAGCAGTTCTCACAGGCCTTCTTGCATACCTTTCTAATATAATTGAGACTTTTAGCAAGTCATAAATCAGGCCTCACTTCGGGTAAGGGGAACAAAAAGACTCAAAATTATCCCATGCATTTGCCTGCACATCGCCTGGGGGTGTTTTGCTAATTTTGAGAAAAAAACTCAACACCAGACAGGACTTGATTGTGCAGAATTTTTCACACTTTTAAAACTCGAGCTATTTTCACCTCAGCATCATTGGGAAGACTGCCAGTTTGGTTATGACGTCATAAGGTTAGAGAATATATAGAGTTATAGCCAATACGCTCGTAGAAGCTGCAAGTTCAGCTGCTTTAAACTTTTGATTCGTCATCTAGAAAGGAGTACTGACTTGGGAGAATCGATATATTGCACTCTACTCCTCGCTTACTCAAATCTCATATCGACAAAGCTCATCTCACTGAATCTCACCTTACCGAATCTCACCTTACCGAATCTCACCTTTACCGAATCTCATCTCACCGAATCTCATCTCACCAAATCTCACCTTACCAAATCGAATCTCACCGAATCTCATCTTACCGAATCTCATCTTACCGAATCTCATCTCACCGAATCTCACCTTACCGAATCTCATCTCACCGAATCTCACCTTACCGAATCGAATCTCACCGAATCTCATCTCACTGAATCTCACCTCACCGAATCTCAACTCACCGAATCTCATCTCATCGAATCTCATCCCACCAAATCTTACCTTACCGAATCTCATCTCACCAAGTCTCACCTTACCAAATCGAATCTCACCGAATCTCATCTCACCAAGTCTCACCTTACCGAATCTCATCTCACCGAATCTCACCTTACCGAATCTCATCTCACCGAATCTCACCGAATCTCATCTCACTGAATCTCATCTCACCGAATCTCAACTTACCGAATCTCATCTCACAGAATCTCGCTATCGCCGACATCCTCTAATGTTTTGTTGAGACCACCTGACTGTGCTCAGAGAAAATTATAATCTTCTAATTGATTGTTCACAACCAACGGCAGTCTGTTTTATTCGCAGTTTCCAGCTGTGCTGCTGTATCTAAGAACTACAATTATAAGCACAGATATTTTTTTACACCTGGTTTACCTGAGAATCTTTATCACCTCCCCCTCAAAATTCATTCAATAGAAGTTGCCAAGCGGTCTTTTTGGACCTCTATAATCTTATTGCGTTCGCGCCTTTTAAAAAAGCCAAAATCTTTAAGCAACATAAGAAGCAGGTGCCAATTGCTGTTCGCAACTAACAATTGCTAAAAACAGCGGTACTCAAGTTTAATCCTGAATGTGAAAAGGAAGATTGAACCCGCAACAACTTTTTAGCACCTTATTACCATGCAGTTTGCATTGGTTTGTCCCTAAAAAATTCTCTTTTTAATGACGTTCTACGACAGACAATTAAGACAAAGTAGAATATATTTAAAACGTTTTTCTGTTAATTGTAAGAATTTAAATGTACGCTCGTACATGTACAGTGTAAATGGAAAACCATATTGTAAATCATAATTTATTTTTTCTTAAAGGTACATTCTACATGTAATACTATGCAATTTCAGGTTAGTGGACTAGTGTTTAGAGTGTCGGACCCACTACTGAAAGGTGGTGGGTTCGATTCCTGATCCCACCGGAACAACTTGTGTCCTGGAGTAAGACAACTCCACATTGCTTGAGTTATCCAGTTGTAAAATGGGTGCCAACATTATTAGCTGGGGGGCAATTGAGGGTGTGTGTGGCGATCCCCCAGTCCTTGGACTGAACAGCCGTACGCAGTCTTCAGGTGCGCCGCGCGATAGCTGTCGGTGAGCTGTCGGTTGCACATCTGCTTGTTAGGGCAGGTGTAAAAAAACTGCAATACAGTTGTATACATTGTACATGTAATGCCACACTACATGTGTACTCGTACATAGTAAATGTACATGTAATACGCAAAGGACTACTCAAGTAACATATATAGGACGCTACACTCGAAATCTATGGTAAATGTTTTGAAGGCAACTTTTCGCCGAAAAATGTAGGATTCATACATCGATTTTGCGTGCTTAAATGGTCTATGCACGAATCAATTTCACGATTTTCAACACTAAAACAGTGTGATTGGGTCTCTTAACAATGTTTTGTGTCTTTTCATTATTTTAAACGTTTTTTCAAGTGACAGACCAATTTAACATGAAAAATCGATTAATGCGTCGTTAGGCCGGTGAGGCACAAAATAGTGTGATTAGAACTTTCTCTGACACTGTTAAGAGACTCAATTTCTAGAGTCTCTTAACCGCGGAACACTTTTAAAATAAGGGCCGGAAGAATCATTTAAATTTTCAATCACTATAAAAAATTCACTTTTTCGGGAACGCCTTTTTCGCGCAACAGTCAAGATTTGAGTGGTAATTATTTTAGCGCTACAGACACGTCAATTTGAGCTTCCATAAACGTGAAGCAGATATGAGTTTTGTGTTACTTTGGTGCCTTCCTTGATACCTTTGAGAACATATCTGTGTCTATGACCTTTCCCTACCCTACACATGTTCACGGGTCGCCATCATAAACCCGAAAAATCAAAACTCTGAAAGCATTTCCCATCCTCATAAACCCGAAATATCATAAACCCGAAATATCACAAACCCGAAATATCACAAACCCGAAATATCACAAACCCGAAATATCATAACTCCGAAAAACAAAATAGCAACGCCTATCATAACCCGAAATATCATAAACCCGAAATTAATAGCAACACACATCATAAACCCGAAATACATGTATCATACACCCGAAAAATCACAACTCCGAAAACCAAAATAGCATTGCCCATCATAAACCAGAAATATCACAAACCCGAAATAGATCATAACCCAGAAAACCAAACTAGTGTTGGACATTGCTAGAACTTTCGGAGTTATGATATTTCGGGTTTGTGATTTTTCGGGTTTGATGTGCGTTGCTAGCAATTTCGGAGCTATGATATTTTGGGTTTATGATGCGTGTTGCTATTTTGTTTTTCGGAGTTGTGATTTTTCGGGTTTATGATGTGTGTTGCCATCAATTTCGGAGTTATGATATTTCGGGTTTTTTAATTGTGATATTTCGGGTTTATGATATTTCGGGTTTATGATGGAAAGCGCTTTTCGGAGTTGTGATTTTTCGGGTTTGTGATGCCCCCATGTTCACGACCCAATTGCTGGCAGTCGAGCAAATTACATGATATATAGAGATGAGAGCTGAAGCCCATATACACCGTGTGCGCCCTCTATCTTTATAGCAAGGGGCAGCTGTCCATCTGGCCCTGTTCCGCAAGACCGCAACTATTAATTTAAATTGGTAAAATTACTATTAATTTAAAGGAACGTCTATTAAGGTATGATAAAGTTATTAACATATATCGCACGAATTATATTGCCACCGACTGTGAAACTTCGGTAACATCTGTCATCAAACTTCACTTGATTGCTAGCATATTTATTTGTTGCAGGAAGTAGAAATTAGTTACCGCATTTAGTCATTATTAACAATAAGCGTAATGTTAATGGAAAATGTTTAGAATTTTTGTTATATCTGAAAAAATTAAAAAGTACGCGGTTGCTTATTTTCTGTTATTTATCTAGAAATTTAATAATTGCTAATGATGCATTTTCGACGCCGTATACCACAAATTGATATGGCGAAGCGTGGAAGATCGAGTAGACGAAGCAAGTTTGTAGAGTCTTCGAACTCTGGGTAAGATTTTTTTGCAATTTCTTCAATTTTCATAGTTTGCGATTGTCGAATAACTAAAAAATTAGGTCTAGGTCATAGGTGATTTTGCCAAGGGGCAAGCAAGTCCAGTTCTCAATCAATGACAAACAATTTCCCGCATGCAAGATTTTAGTGCTGTAGGCATGAGTTCAGTGTAAATTTTATTTTCAGTCTAGATTTAATATAAATTTAATGCAATAAGCCTAAATAAAATTCTTGTTTTAGTAGCATTAAGCCTAGCAAAATATTAAGATTAGGAATAAGATTTTAAATTTCAACATTGTTGGCTCATTAGCTGCTTTTAATAGTAAACCATGCTACCAATATTAGCAAAAAATTATATAAATCTAAGAGGTAAAAATGCAGCTTATATATAGGCAATTAAGCAAGGCAATGAATAGGCACTTTTTGCTTATTACAAGATTGCCCAACCCTAAATTAACAATAATTTCTTGGAAAAGACTTATATATATATATATAATATAATAGAAATAGGCCTAGTCATGGCCTATATATAAGCTGCATTTTTACCTCTTAGATTTATATACTTTTTTGCTATTATTGGTAGCATGGTTTACTATAAAAAGCAGCTAATGAGCCAACAATGTTGAAATTTAAAATCTTATTCCTAATAAGATTAAGGTTAAAGGTTTTTGAAAAACCTTTAAGACTTGGAAAAAACAAGAAAAACAATTTTCTTATATGCCTAATAAGGTCTTTCTATTGGTTACAATGTCAAAGAAAGGGATTCACAAGAATATGCCATGCAAACCAGGATGGAATTCTTGCACAAAAGTTGTTACGCGTTTGTGCGCACTTGTCAAATGACAAATTTGTGTGCGCTTGCATGCTGAAAATGAGCCTACTTGCGCTCTCTTAAAGGTGTGTGCGCGCTCCATCGTATGCGCTTGCAAAGAAGCTGTTTGCCGCAGAATCACAGACAGGATTTGACTTTTACATGCATTTAACATGGTTATGTGCCATGTAGTGTTTGCGCGCTCAAGTTCTCCTACTTTTCATAGTCTGGAAAGTTGTTTTTATGCTGTAAATTTTTAAACAAAAGTAAAACAAAGAATAATAGTTTTTAGCAAAAACAATTACTTTAAAGTTTAGTAAAACTCTATAATTTGTAAAGAATATTTTCTTTAAAAAAATTATAGTGTTCAAGCTACTTTACACTTAAAGTACAACTTTCTAATTTACGTCGGCGTAAGAATTGAAAAACTAGAAATTTCATTTTTTAGCGCATAGGCCCGCCATGATCTGCATTATGACTTTTTTACAGCTGGCGTGCGCGCTTGCGCCCTGCTCCAAAAATGTGCGTGCACGTTTTCCTACCGGCAGTGCTTATCCCCACGGTACCGTAGGAATAATTTCTGTCTTATTCCAACGGTACCGTGCGAATAATTATCTGCTTATCCGCACGGCACACTGACGAGATAGCTGCCCTATCTTCTACATATGCCGTGCGAATAATTTTCTGCTTATCCGCACGGCACACTGACGAGATAGCTGCCCTATCTTCTACATATGCCGTGTTGTGGGAAGTTTAGTACATACGATTTGAGTGCAGTATAACAACATAACTTGGCTTGAACATTTGTTCTAAAGAAATAAAGATTTTTTCTATGAGTAAGATTTTTTTTGTGTAGTAAAAAATGATTTAAATTAAATTAACTCTAAGAATTGTTTATTATTTAAATTTTTAGCAAAGTCTAATCTGATCTCGCCGTGATTTATATAGTCCATTGCCGCTTCCGTAGAATTTTACTACTCATGTGAATTCGCATGATTCATATTCATATTATGGATAAGCAGAAAATTATTTGCACGGCATATGTAGAAGATAGGGCAGCTATCTCGTCAGTGTGCCGTGCGGATAAGCAGAAAATTATTCGCACGGTACCGTTGGAATAAGACAGAAATTATTCCTACGGTACCGTGGGGATAAGCACTGCCTTTCCTACCCCCAAGCAAGAATTCCATCCTGGCATGCAAAGAAAAATGACAAAATAAAAAATGTCAAGTGGCCCCTATGGCTATGCACTATATATATATTACATTCTCAAATACACAGGATATCCAATTTAACAACACACTTTTCCATTATTTTAACATGCTTTTGCGGCTATTATTTTACATTTATAAACATTGACAGACAAATTTTAGTAAAGCAAATTAACTTGTCTTTAGCTATAAAAAGACATGTTGCCAAATTTGCCTAGATTGTTGTTGAATTTGTCCATGTTAAATTTCTATTACCAAATTTGTTTGTTGCCAAATTTGCATGCATCCCTTTAGCTACCCTATTACTTAGACAAATTGAATAAGTCAATTGGATATTGCATTTATATTCTAAATCTAATAAAAGTCTTATTTTTTGTCTATAAATGTATTCTTTCTTTGTTACTAAAAGTGCTATCAAAATTTATGATAGAGCCATCTTTGTTATATAGCTAATATCAGAGTTATAATGTCTAGAAATATCTTATTATTAATGATAAAAATTGTAATAGACCCAAGGCTAAATATCTTCATTAGTATATGTTTCAATATGTTTTACTTCTTTTCCCTATAGGAAAAATTTGTAAAACTGCAAACAGTGCCTAAGGCACCTTCAAAATTTTTCTAATATCTTTTAATATTTCTGTTGCTATGCTGAGCCAGACACTTGACATATCTGAGGGCAGTACTTTTACCATCCTGCATGAGCAGCTAGGGCTCAATAAGATCACAGCTCATTGGGTGTCCCATCAGCTCATTGAGGAGCAGTGCCAGGAGTGGGTTTGTAGGAGTTCTTGTGCTGCTTTGGTTCTAGTGGCACTAAGTACCTCTTTGACATCATTACCAGTGACTTGGCTCCGTGCAATTTCTGGGCCTTCCTAAAACTGACCAAGAGGCTAGCTGGGCGCCAATTTCAGAGGCCATAATCAAAATTTTAATTTTGATTTTGGAAAGTTAGGAAATTTTGATTTTGACAAAACTGCTTTCTTTTGAAACATTTCTAATAATCCCAAAGCGCGATAAAATAGTTTGACTCTTTTCTTAAGAGTGTATCCATGGGTTTTCAACATTTATTCCAATAGGGTTTCCTTCTAATAGTGTTCTTTTTTCTTGTGATTTATTAAATAGTCTATTCTTTTACTGGCCTAGATTAGAATTTCTTAAAATAATTATTTTTATAAATAAATATTTTAGTATCTAGGTATTTGACCACCTAGCCTTTAGGCATTACTAATTCCATGCATCTATAATTTGTTATTAATGAATAGCAGACTGTGACTATGTAGATGAACACAGATTTAAAATTGGCCAAATGTCTTGCTAGATGTCTAGAGTTCCTTGGGCTATTTGTCTCAGCAGTCTCACTAAGATTCTAGAATTCTATTGGG
Organism: Macrostomum lignano; assembly: GCA_002269645.1. Classification (NCBI taxonomy): domain Eukaryota; kingdom Metazoa; phylum Platyhelminthes; family Macrostomidae; genus Macrostomum; species Macrostomum lignano. The sequence continues at coordinate 437,203 of NIVC01000092.1, read as the reverse complement.
CTAAATTTTTCACTAGTTCTTTGTTTAATAACAGGCTAATTTTCCTCTAAACTCTTAACTGATAATGACTCAATGTCTGGTTGAAATTAAATGAGCTAACTAATGTCAAACTCTTAGACTGCTGAATAATAGGTATCTCTATTTCTGATGACTAATATCCTAAAATAATTTCTATTGCAATAATTGCATCAAACTAGGCCTAAGGCTATACTATTATATTGTACCAGCCAAAGAGTGTTATAAAAAATTATATGATGCAAAAGGTAGTTTGCTACCACCAATTAAAGTTATGATTAAATGACTGAGACAATTGCTTGACTCTAAAGGTTTATATTAGTTATTAAAAATTAATAATTAGCAAATATACCTTACAATCAATGGTTAATGATATAATTAGCAAAATTAATTACTTAGTATACAAAAGAGCTACAACAGGCTTAACATTAAAAATAGACCTTAACATTAAAATAGTTAACAAAAAAGTAGGCGTCAGACGTGATCACAATCGTGATCACAATTTTGTGAATTCATGACCATTTTTTTCACGATTGTTATTTCTTTGAAACCCATTCATGACAGTCATGAATTTCCACTTTATTACATTTTTATTAGAAGTATAACTTTTCTACTTGGTTTACCAAAATATGTGAACACAAATGTGTAAAAGAGTAATAAATTTTAAATTTGTTGACTTGACAACATTACCGAGTAGCTATTATCAATTTATAAATATTTCTTTTCTTGTTTTGTTATTTTCAACACTTGTAACTTACGAGCTCAAAATACGTGTATGCAAATATAAATTCACGATCACGCCTGACTTTGAAAATTTCACGAAATTTCACGCCCGACCAAAATTTTCTGCTCGTCCGACCTCTACAAAAAAGTGTGTGTAATGTATTTGGCTTCTTTTTTGGTGTAAAATATGTATTTGGCTTCCTGTGCCCTTACTAGCATAGTCTGTTAGAATACAATACAATAACTTTGGACTTCAATGCTAAGACTTGTTCTAGTATTCAATATTCTAATCTGCTCATGATAACTGAGCTCAATTAGGGTGATGTCTCTGCTAACCTTAATTATCTATTGTCCTAGTAATTTACACAAGGCTAGGAGCCAATTATGGGACTGAAACAAAAGTCAATTCTTGGGCCAAAAATAGGAGCAGTCCACAGAGAAACAAGAGTTCAAAAATAGAAATTGGTGTACACAATATTTATATTGAATATTTTGGTATATTAAAACAAACTAAAACTAGCCAAATCAGTAAATATTTTAGTTATTAGTAATTACATCATTATGCAATATCCAAGGAGCCCTACTATATATGTGCAACTCCCTGATTTATACTGGCCATGCAATTTAATTTTGACCAAAAATGTGACTTACCCATAAAAGAAACCTAAGCAAAAACTAATGTACTTTTGGGTAAATGGCAGGAGTAACTATGCCTATATTATTAAGGCTAAATGCTTCTGTCATTTAATTAGTATTACATATGTGTTTTGCAATCTACTTTGGTTAGGCCCCTTGCCAGCTAGATCAGCCAGGTCGACTGGGTGCTGCACATGTTTGTTTATAGATAATAGAAAAATATTTTGATAGACATTGAAAATAACTAAATAAACAAGGATACCAATAAAAAGTCATTTAATAGCCATAATAAGTTAATTTAATTTAATTTGCTTTTAATCTTTAAAATCTAATAGGTAGAAAACAATAATAGGCTAATTACCTATAATTTAAAAATTCTAATAATAAAGTTAAATATTAAAATGTTATTGTTTTATATTTAATCAAAGAATAAAAATTATTAGTATAATCATTAATTGAATCCCTAGGTTGCGCCCAAGCATGCCTAGCATTCTACATACAAGAATTATATGCTATAGACACTAGAAAAAACCTATGCTAGAAGCTGGTGGCATCTTGTTTCCTTTAACTTAAATACTATGCAATTTAAATATATTTTTTATTAGTAACTATTCATATTCAACTGGAAGTATCAATATTTTTATTAAAAATCTAAAACTGTATACTTTGGAATGAAGATAAATTGCAAGGTAGAATGAATTATAACTTATATAACTTATAATTATAATTATAGCAGACTAATTTATCTTTGTCTCTGTCCTATAAAAAGAACTACGAGTATTAGTTTTATGCTCTAGTTGTCAATAAATGTTAAAATTATTGATTTTAACCTCACCAACAGTGTCCTGCTATACCTGAAGTTCCTGCTGATATGGGCCGGCGTACTTATGCTCGACTTTCTATTGGAATTCCGCTTCGAATATCTGTGGCCCTGTTGGCTCCTGCTGCGCTCCCTCCATGACTCCTATCGCTACCAGGGTATTATGTTCCTGCTGTTCTTTTTATGCCTCGGTCTCACATCAGATGTCATCTTGTATCTTTTTGTTCCCGTGCACTGGTTGTTCTTCTTGGCCAGCACCTACGTGTGGGTGCAGTTCGTCTGGAATTCAGGTGAGCCTTTCTATGAGTGTGCTGAAACACGTTTCTGAAACAGTTTTGTGATTCTGAAACAGTTTTGTTGGGCCATTCTGAAACAGTTTTGTAGGGCCATTCTAAAACAGTTTTGTAGGGCCATTCTGAAACAGTTTTGTAGGGAGATTCTGAAACAGTTTTGTAGGGCCATTCTGAAAGTTTTATAGGGCCATTCTGAAACAGTTTTGTAGGGCCATTCTGAAACAGTTTTGTAGGGAGATTCTGAAACAGTTTTGTAGGGCCATTCTGAAACAGTTTTATAGGGCCATTCTGAAACAGTTTTGTAGGGCCATTCTGAAACAGTTTTGTAGGGAGATTCTGAAACAGTTTTGTAGGGCCATTCTGAAACAGTTTTGTAGGGCCATTCTGAAACAGTTTTGTAGGGCCATTCTGAAACAGTTTTGTAGGGCCATTCTGAAACAGTTTTGTAGGGCCATTCTGAAACAGTTTTGTAGGGCCATTCTGAAACAGTTTTGTAGGGCCATTCTGAAACAGTTTTGTAGGGAGATTCTGAAACAGTTTTGTAGGGAGATTCTGAAACAGTTTGTAGGGAGATTCTGAAACAGTTTGTAGGGAGATTCTGAAACAGTTTGTAGGGAGATTCTGAAACAGTTTTGTAGGGAGATTCTGAAACAGTCTGTAGGGAGATTCTGAAACAGTTTTGTAGGGAGATTCTGAAACAGTTTTGTAGGGAGATTCTGAAACAGTCTGTAGGGAGATTCTGAAACAGTTTTGTAGGGAGATTCTGAAACAGTCTGTAGGGAGATTCTGAAACAGTTTTGTAGGGAGATTCTGAAACAGTTTTGTAGGGAGATTCTGAAACAGTTTTGTAGGGAGATTCTGAAACAGTTTTGTAGGGAGATTCTGAAACAGTTTTGTAGGGAGATTCTGAATCAGTTTTGTAGGGCCATTCTGAAACAGTTTTGTAGGGAGATTCTGAATCAGTTTTGTAGGGCCATTCTGAATCAGTTTTGTAGGGAGATTCTGAAACAGTTTGTAGGGAGATTCTTAAACAGTTTTGTAGGGCCATTCTGAATCAGTTTTGTAGGGAGATTCTTAAACAGTTTTGTAGGGCCATTCTGAAACAGTTTTGTAGGGAGATTCTGAATCAGTTTTGTCAGATTCTGAAACAGTTTGTAGGGAGATTCTGAAACAGTTTGTAGGGCCATTCTGGAGGAATTAGTGAGGCGGTTCTTAAAGGCGTTTGTGGGGCGATTAATTTCATCTATGCATGCACATTTTCTCCAATCGCAGAGCGCGGAGTCAGCATCCCTACCATTCTGCTCTGGACCCTGTTTGTCTACGTAGAATTTTCCATCCGACTGCGTCAGATGCGGAATCTGCCGTTTAACGTAGACCTGTGCCGGCCGTTCGCCGCCCACTCTATTGGCTATCCCATTGTGACACTGGGCTTTGGATTCAAGACTTACCTGTGCTATCGGTATCGATTGCGGAAGCAGCATGAGGTGAGATATACTATTAGCTATGTACTGGCATGCCATCCCCTTTTTGGGGGCTTGAACTCGCCCTTGCTGTCACCTATTTGGAATTCCCCTCCCTTGATCCATTTGGGAATCCCTCCCCTGACGTATTTAAGAATCGCCCCTTAAACCATTTGAGTATCGCCCCTTGACCCATTTGAAACCCCCCCCCTGACTCCTTTGAGAATCCCCTCCCTAACCCATTTGAGAATCGCCCCTTGACCCATTTGAGAATCCCCTCCCTGACCCATTTGAGAATCGCCCCTTGACCCATTTGAGAATCCCCTCCCTGACCCATTTGAGAATCGCCCCCTGACCCATTTAAGAATTCCCTCCCCTGACCCATTTGAGAATCCCATTCCCTGACCCATTGGGAACCCCTCCCCTGACCTTTTTGGGATGGGAATCCCTCCCCCTGACCCATTTGGGAATCCCTCCCCCTGACCCATTTGGGAATCCCTCCCCCTGACCCATTTGGGAATCCCTCCCCTGACCCATTTGGGAATCCCTCCCCTGACCTATTTGGGAATCCCTCCCCTGACCTATTTGGGAATCCCTCCCCTGACCTATTTGGGAATCCCTCCCCTGACCTATTTGGGAATCCCTCCCCTGACCTATTTGAGAATCCGATTGACCGCACCCGAAATCGCACCTGCTCAATCGCTCAGGTGCGGCAGCGCAACAGTTTCCACTTCGACTTGCTGGACAAGGCGCTAGGCCTGCCGCCCTCCGAGACCAACGGCAGCATCGGTAATGGCAGCGGAGGCGCCGGTTTAGATAGCGAAGAGGCGCAGCACAATGGGCACTACAATGAGATTGTTGACGGCGACGATGCCACTGCAACTTCCGTGACCTCGGCTATCACGGCTGCTGGCGGCGGCGGTGGCGGTGTCGGCCTGATGAAGAAGCTGGCAGCGGCGGCAGCGGCCTCGGTTGCGTCGGGCCACGACGACAGCGCAGGCAGTCAAGAGTTCTGCGAGAAGCAGCAACAGCAACAGCAGCAACAACAGCAGCAGCAACAGAGGCCGGATGTAAATTTGAACGCACCGCAGCACGAGGAGGAGTCGAACTCAGCGTGCGCCAAGACCAGCTATAAGAATGTGAAGAAGCTCGGGGGCGGCGGCGGGAGCGGCGGCGGAAAGGACGGCCCGAAGAAGAAGGTGAGGAATGAAAATTTTTATTGTTTACGCTGCCTGTTTAAAATATTCGTGTCGCGGGGTGCATCTTTTCACACCGTTTCTAGCTTCCGAATCCCGTTCACACCCATTCTATCCCCATTCACACCTATCTTCTATCTCCATAATTCACACTCATTCTATTCCCGTTCACACCAATTCTATCCCTGTTCACACCCATTCTATCCCCGTTCACACCAATTCTATCCCTGTTCACACTTATTCTATCCCCATTCACACCCATTCTATCCCTGTTCACACTCATTCTATCCCCGTTCACACCCATTCTATCCCTGTTCACACCCATTCTATCCCTGTTCACACTCATTCTATCCCCGTTCACACCCATTCTATCCCTGTTCACACCCATTCTATCCCTGTTCACACCTATTCTATCCCTGTTCACACCCATTCTATCCCTGTTCACACCCATTCTATCCCTGTTCACACCTATTCTATCCCCGTTTACACCCATTTTATCCCTGTTCACACCTATTCTATCCCCGTTCACACCTATTCTATCCCCATTCACACCCATTCTATCCCCGTTCACACCCATTTTTATCCCTGTTCACACCTATTCTATCCCCGTTCACACCTATTCTATCCCCGTTCACACCCATTTTATCCCTGTTCACACTTATTCTATCCCCGTTTACACCCATTCCATCCCTGTTCACACCCATTCTATCCCGTTCACACCCATTTTATCCCTGTTCACACATTCTATCCCCGTTTACATCCATTCTATCCCTGTTTACACCTATTCTATCCCCGTTCACGGCAATTCTATCCCCGTTCACATCTATTCTATTTCTGTTCATGCGCACTGTCTCCCCGTTCATACCCGTTCTGTTCAAAATTCACATCTATCCCCATTCCCATCCATTCTATCTCCGTTCACACCCAATTTAACCTGTTCTGTATCCGTTCTATCTATTGTTTCCCTCTCCTCATTGTCACGCTAAATCCTGACCTACCGGCCTACCCCCAGGTGCTGAACACTGACCCGTGCTACCAGCGCCTGGAGACAGACGTGAAGCGCCTTCGCGGCGATCTGCAATCCTCAAGAAGCGTCGAATCGGATCTGCGCTCTCAGCTGGCCAATCTGGCCGGGGCAGAGAAGCAGGTGCGCATGGAGCTGAGCTCGGTTCGGCAGGACAATGAGTCTTTGCAGAATCGGCTGCACAATCTTGTACAGCGGAGCCAGACTGACAAGGCCAACTGCCAGCAGTTGGAGAAGAAGCTGGCGGAGGAGCGGAAGGTCAGGCAGGCTACTGAGGCGGCTCTGGATAGGGAGAGGCGAGCCAAGGAGGAGCTGCTGTCGAATCTGTGCACCGTCAGACAGAGCAACGAGTGTACCTCTGAGCACTGCCGGTCCCGACGGTGAGTGCTGCGATTCGAGCTTGATATTTTAAATGAAATCTTAGGGGTGAGATTCCTGATTTGATTCTCATTAGGGGTGAGATTCCTGATTTGATTCTCAATAGGGGTGAGATTCCTGATTAGATTCTCATTAAAGGTGAGATTCCTGATTTGATTCTTACTAGGGATGAGATTCCTGATCGAGTTTTATTAGGGGTGAGATTCCTGATTTGATTCTTATTAGGGGTGAGATTCCTGATTAGATTCCTATTAGGGGTGAGATTCCTGATTTGATTCTCAATAGGGGTGAGATTCCTGATTAGATTCCTATTAGGGGTGAGATTCCTGATTAGATTCCTATTAGAGGTGAGATTCCTGATTAGATTCTTATTAGGGGTGAGATTCCTGATTAGATTCCTATTAGAGGTTAGATTCCTGATTAGATTCTTATTAGGGGTGAGATTCCTGCTGGATTCTTAGGGTCGAGACTATAGCACTACACTATTCTTCCCATTAAGCCAAGATCCCTGCAATCTTCCTCCTCCGTCAGATCCCAGCTTGAGTCCGAGCTCAAGGCCGCTCGTAGGGAGCTGCGCGCAAAAGATGAAACGGCGCGAGCGCGCGAAGTTGAGCTGCGTGAGTTGGCCAAGATGCGCGAGGAGAGCCGCGAGCGCGAGGTGCTGATGACGGCGCTCAACGCCATGAAGGAGAAGAACGCCGTGCTGGACCAGGCTCTGCGCGATGAGAACAAGATGAAGCAGGACCTGCTGTCCGCGCTGCACAAGGCGCGCAGGGATATCGACTATTTTCAGAGTGAGTTCTGTGAACCCGCGAAGGAATGAGTGATCGCCAATCAACCTTGAGAAGACTCGCCTCACAAGTCCAAAACAATCCCCATGAGCCCAATGAAAATCGCCTCCTGAGTCCAAGAATCACCCCTGAGTCCAATAAGAATCGCCCTGAGTCCAATAAGAATCGCCCCTGAGTCCAATAAGAATCACCCCTGAGTCCAATAAGAATCCCCCCTGAGTCCAATAAGAATCGCCCCTGAACCCAACAATAATCACCCCTGAGTCCAATAAGAATCACCCCTGAGTCCAATAAGAATCGCCCCTGAGTCCAATAAGAATCGCCCCTGAGCCCAACAATAATCACCCCTGAGTCCAAAAAAATCGCCCCTGAACCCAACAATAATCACCCCTGAGTCCAATAAGAATCACCCCTGAGTCCAATAAGAATCGCCCCTGAGTCCAATAAGAATCGCCCCTGAGTCCAATAAGAATCACCCCTGAGTCCAATAAGAATCACCCCTGAGTCCAAAAAAATCGTCCGTGAACCCAACAATAATCACCCCTGAGTCCAAAAAGAATCGCCCCTGAGTCCAATAAGAATCGCCCCTGAGTCCAATAAGAATCACCCCTGAGTTCAATAATAATCACCCCTGAGTCCAATAAGAATCACCCCTGAGTCCAATAAGAATCGCCCCTGAGTCCAATAAGAATCGCCCCTGAACCAAAAAGAATCACCCCTAAGACCAACAAAAAATCGACCCTGAAGAAGTAACGCTTGTCTAAACTTATCGTCAAAGCCCAAGCAAGAATGGCTGCACCTCCTTCCAAACCGACCCCTCGCCGCTCGCAGACCTGATTCAAACCAAAGATCGCGAACTGGTGGACTTGAAGTCGCTGATGAACTCTTCGCCAGCCAGCGGCAACGATTTCTGCTGGAGCAGCGGTGGCGGTCAGACCTCCATGCTGGGCTATCCGAACTCGCCTTCGGCCGTGTCGTCGGCCTCTTCGCTGATGTTCGACCATCAGGCTCAGCAGCAGCAGCTGTTTCACGGACCTGGCGGCGTGCTGTCGTGCTTCGGTGGCGGCGCCGGCGGAGGCGGAGGCGGCGCCGATTTAGCGCCACCGACTAGCAGCTGCGCCGACGTTGTGGCCGCCACGTCGAGGGCTCCGAGCCAGTGACTAATGAGTTTTGTCCAGCTACTGTGACCAGATGGGAAAGGGGATTAGCGGCGCTGTTTTGTTGACAACATTTATATAGCATATATATACCTACACACTTATGCATACGTGTGTGTGTGTTTGTTTGTTTTTTTGTTTCTGGTCTATGGGTGTTGTCGATTTTTTATTAGTGAGGCGCGCAGCTCAGCGCAATTCAAGTCGTCAGTGCGTATTAAAAGATTAGTTCGGTCTTGCCGATATGTAGAGTAATATACTTTATAAAGCGGTAAAAACAACCTCAATTTAGGCCGGATTTTTCATCACTTGCTACTTACAACGCAAAAAAGTAGTAGTCAGTTTCGAATTTTGCGCTGCGGCTAAATGTTTTTTTATTCTAAGAATTGTGACTACTGCCGCCTATTGTAGTTTAATTAATGTAGATTAAACAGCAGCTGACTTAGTCTTTGTAGCGTATCGGTCCTTAATCCCCTCCTCCCAACAGTTGCTCGTGTTCCCCACCCGTCCTCTATTATGTACTTTTGTGATTGCTAACGGCCGTTGGGTTATTAATGAAATTAATTCGGTCAGCTCGTTTTATTTTTTAAGCGTCACTGGTTTTCTTGATGACGTGGGTGAAATTTGTTTGGAAGCTTAAACTGGGGGGCAGTGGCCTCTGAAGCATCTGGGGGAGGGGGGCAGTGGCCTCTGAAGCATCTGGGGGAGGGGGGAAAGGGGCCCTCTGAAACATCTGGGGGATGGGCAGCGGCCTCTGAAGCATCTGGAGGGGGGAGTCAGCGGCCTCTGAACCATTTGGGCGAGGGGGCAGCGGCCACTGAAGCATCTGGGAAGGGGGCAGCGGCCACTGAACCATCTGGGGGGGGGGAGTCAGCGGCCTCTGAACCATCTGGGGGGGAGTCAGCGGCCTCTGAACCATCTGGGGGGGAGGGGGGCAGCGGCCACTGAAGCATCTGGGGGGGAGGGGGCAGCGGCCACTGAAGCATCTGGGAAGGGGGCAGCGGCCACTGAACCATCTGGGGGGGAGTCAGCGGCCTCTGAACCATCTGGGGGGGAGTCAGCGGCCTCTGAACCATCTGGGGGGGAGGGGGGCAGCGGCCACTGAAGCATCTGGGGGGAGGGGGGGCAGCGGCCACTGAAGCATCTGGGAAGGGGGCAGCGGCCACTGAACCATCTGGGGGGGGGGAGTCAGCGGCCTCTGAACCATCTGGGGGGGGGAGTCAGCGGCCTCTGAACCATCTGGGGGGAGGGGGGCAGCGGCCACTGAAGCATCTGGGGGGAGGGGGGGCAGCGGCCACTGAAGCATCTGGGGGGGGGAGTCAGCGGCCTCTGAACCATCTGGGGGGGGGAGTCAGCGGCCTCTGAACCATCTGGGGGGGAGTCAGCGGCCTCTGAACCATCTGGGGGGGGGGAGTCAGCGGCCTCTGAACCATCTAGGGGGGGGGAGTCAGCGGCCTCTGAACCATCTGGGGGGAGGGGGGCAGCGGGCACTGAAGCATCTGGGAGGGGGGGCAGCGGCCACTGAAGCATCTGGGGGGGGGGGCAGCCCAGTGTTTATCAATTTAACTGAACTGAGTCCGTTTGAAGCTGACAAGCCGTTTGATATTATATCATAAATAGCTGACAATAATGTTTATACTGTTACTGAATTGCACATTTGCAGCAGTGTTTGTGTTAGTTTACTGTCTATCTGTTAGTTTTGGTTCGCCTTTTTTACACTGCGGGCTGGCTTCAAACTCTAAGCGGCTGGCGGGTCCGCAGCCGCTGCAGCCTCAGCTCCTCTCACTGTCTCTCTTGACGCAGCCAGCCTCCCGCAAATCCCGAGATGTTGTGTCCGTCTGTCAGTCTCTATTTGGCGTTGTCTCGGCCCCCTGCCCCCCTAAACAGTCAATCTAGTCGACCACTTGTTGTTATATTTAAAATTATTTAACAAAAACATGAATAATATGTATGTAATTATATACAGTAAAAGCTATTGCTAACAAGTACAGTTATGTTCTACACGCGCGTACATATTTATCTGTTTTGTGTATACCGTATAAAAACTTTTGGGGGGTCCCGTCTTTACTAATTGGATAATTATTTGTAAATTGCACACGAGAGATCATTTAGCGGCAGCTCATCTGTCTGACATTGCGGGTCATCGAGGGCCAGATAAAGAATCCAGCTCATGGCTGCGGGCCAGGTGAGAGAGAAGATGGTGAGAGAAGAGGAGAGAGAGAGAGAGAGGAGAGAGAAGAGGGGAGAGAGAAGAGGAGAGAGAGAGAATAGGGGAGAGAGAGGAGGGGAGAGAAGAGGGGAGAGAGAGAATAGGGGAGAGAGAGGAGGGGAGAGAAGAGGGGCGAGGCGAGGAAAGAGGGAGAGAAGAGAAAAGTGGAGGGAAAGAAGATGGGAGATAAGAGCAGATAAAAATGAGACAAGAGATGAAAGAGAAGATAAGAGCAGATAAAAATGAGACAAGAGATGAAAGAGAAGATAAGAGCAGATAAAAATGAGACAAGAGATGAAAGAGAAGATAAGAGCAGATAAAAATGAGACAAGAGATGAGAGAGAAGATAAGAGAAGAGAAAAAATGAGACAAGAGATGAGAGAGAAGAGAAGAGAAGAGAAAAAATGAGACAAGAGATGAGAGAGAAGATAAGAGAAGAGAAAAAATGAGACAAGAGATGAGAGAGAAGATAAGAGAAGAGAAAAAATGAGACAAGAGATGGTAGAGAAGATAAGAGCAGATAAAAATGAGACAAGAGATGAGAGAGAAGATAAGAGAAGAGAAAAAATGAGACAAGAGATGAGAGAGAAGAGAAGAGAAGAGAAAAAATGAGACAAGAGATGAGAGAGAAGATAAGAGAAGAGAAAAAATGAGACAAGAGATGAGAGAGAAGATAAGAGAAGAGAAAAAATGAGACAAGAGATGGTAGAGAAGATAAGAGCAGATAAAAATGAGACAAGAGATGAGAGAGAAGATAAGAGCAGATAAAAATCAGACAACAGATGGGAGAGAAGATAAGAGCAGATAAAAATGAGACAAGAGATGAGAGAGAAGGCACAAACCCTGAGCAGGCCGGATTGCTATTGTGCAGTTTGAAAGCACCTGAGTGCGGGACAGAGGCTGCATGCACAGGTCGGAGTGTGCCGTCCCTTGGTCTAAAAAAATTGCTTATCTGAGGAAAGCAGGCGGACAAGAAGATTATGAAGGCAGTTCTTTTTTACTGAAACGGCAATTCGAAGTGTCGCTTGTTGCAGAAAAAAAAGCGAAATCTTGCTACCAGCATTGTTTTGATTTTATCTGCTGCGAAAGAAATGTGTTTCTCTCTCTTGAGTTAAATTATTATTTTTTCTATTTCAATTTTTCTCTTAAAAAGAAGCAGTTCCGTGTGTCGTTGCTTTTCCCACCCAGTTCGATGGCAACAAATATTAATTAACAAAACCGACTTGGAGCAAAATTTTCTTGTTTAAAATATGGGAGCTTCTGAGCTGAGAAAAACGTTTTTAATACAGATATCTAAATATAAATAAACGCTTTTATCTGTGTAACTAGTTGTATTTTCTGGTTTTCCCCCGTAACTATGTAACCTATCAATTCTGGTGCCAATTCAATTCTCCTTTGTCTTTGCTTTTGTTGCGAGTCTGGAAAGGTATTTCTGTGTTTTGGTGTGTTTTAAGGTGTTTTGGGGTATTTTGGTTTGTTTTGGGGCATTTTGGTGTGTTTGTGGTATTTTGGTGTGTTTGTGGCATTTTGGTGTGTTTGTGGTATTTTGGTGTGTTTTGGGTATTCTTGGTGTGTTTGTGGTATTTTGGTTTGTTTTGGGGCATTTTGGTGTGTTTGTGGTATTTTGGTGTGTTTTGGGGTATTCTTGGTGTGTTTTGTGGTATTTTGGTGTGTTTTGGGGCATTTTGGTGTGTTTGTGGTATTTTGGTGTGTTTTGGGGTATTCTTGGTGTGTTTTGTGGTATTTTGGGGTGTGTGTTTTGGGGTATTCTTGGTGTGTTTTGTGGTATTTTGGGGTGTGTGTTTTGGGGTATTTTGGTGTGTTTTGGGGTATTTTGGTGTGTTTTAGGGTATTTTGGTGTGTTTGTGGCATTTTGGTGTGTTTGTGGCATTTTGGTGTGTTTGTGGCATTTTGGTGTGTTTTGGGGTATATTGGTGTGTTTTAGGGTATTTTGGTGTGTTTGTGGCATTTTGGTGTGTTTGTGGCATTTTGGTGTGTTTTGGGGTATATTTTGGTGTGTTTTGGGGTATTTTGGTGTGTTTTGGGGTATTTTGGTGTGTTTTAGGGTATTTTGGTGTGTTTTGGGGTATTTTGGTGTGTTTTAGGGTATTTTGGTGTGTTTGTGGCATTTTGGTGTGTTTGTGGTATTTTGGTGTGTTTTGGGGTATATTGGTGTGTTTTAGGGTATTTTGGTGTGTTTGTGGCATTTTGGTGTGTTTTGGGGTATATTTTGGTGTGTTTTGAGTGGCTTTTGGTATTTTTGTGTTTTGGGATGTTTTCATGCTTTGGGATATTTTTTGTGTTTTGTGGTACATTGGTTCTTGCTTGATTGGGGTGGCATTGGCGTGCTTGATTGGGGTGGCATTGGTGTGCTTGATTGGGGTGGCATTGGTGTGCTTGATTGGGGTGGCATTGGTGTGCTTGATTGGGGTGGCATTGGTGTGCTTGTTGAATTTTTAACTATTCGTACTTGCTTTAGTATTTACACTTTGTATCAACTCTTTATTCACAAGTCAGAACTGCAAAGGAAGTCTTTTTAACTTTTTCCGGCTTCAGAAGTGTTTCTCAAATATTAATATTCATACATCTTTAAGCGAAACTGCTTCGTGTGGGGTCGGCAGGGTGGCTGCAGTCTGCTGAGTTAAGGTGTAAATATCGGTGTGTGGGAAAGAAGTTGAGTGGTAATCTGCCTTCTGGGTGGTTGGCACTGGCTGCCTGTTGCCGCGGAATGCAGAACACAACAGAACTCAATGTGAGTTCACCTCGTAAGCAAAAATTGTATTCCTATTATACCTCAAAGTACCCTGTAGTTCATCTGCAATTTTGCGCATGCTATCTTACTAGCATGTAAGAAGTTTCATGTGTGGCTCCAGGATGTCCAGTGACGGGTCATTCCATTGTGATGGGTCATTCCATTGTGACGGGTCATTCCATTGTGATGGGTCATTCCAAAGTGACAGGTCATTCTATTGTGATGGGTCATTCCAAAGTGACAGGTCATTCCAAAGTGACGGGTCATTCTATTGTGATAAGTCATTCCAAAGTGACAGGTCATTCCAAAGTGACGGGTCATTCCATTGTGACGGGTCATTCCATTGTGACGGGTCATTCCAAAGTGACGGGTAATTCCATTGTGACGGGGTCATTCCATTGTGATGGGTCATTCCAAAGTGACGGGTAATTCCAAAGTGACGGGTCATTCCATTGTGACAGGTCATTCCAAAGTGACGGGTCATTCCATTGTGACGGGTCATTCCATTGTGACGGGGTCATTCCATTGTGACGGGTCATTCCATTGTGATGGGTCATTCCAAAGTGACAGGTCATTCTATTGTGATGGGTCATTCCAAAGTGACAGGTCATTCCAAAGTGACGGGTCATTCTATTGTGATAAGTCATTCCAAAGTGACAGGTCATTCCAAAGTGACGGGTCATTCCATTGTGACGGGTCATTCCATTGCGACGGGTCATTCCAAAGTGACGGGTAATTCCATTGTGACGGGGTCATTCCATTGTGATGGGTCATTCCAAAGTGACGGGTAATTCCAAAGTGACGGGTCATTCCATTGTGACAGGTCATTCCAAAGTGACGGGTCATTCCATTGTGACGGGTCATTCCATTGTGACGGGGTCATTCCATTGTGACGGGTCATTCCAATGTAACTGGTCATTCCATAGTGACGAGTCATTCCATTGTGATAGGTCATTCCATTGTGACAGGTCATTCCAAAGTGACAGGTCATTCTAAAGTGACAGGTCATTCCAAAGTGACAGGTCATTCCATTGTGACAGGTCATTCCATTGTGACAGGTCATTCCATAGTGATAGGTCATTCCATAGTGACAGGTCATTCCATAGTGACAGGTCATTCCATTGTGACGGGTCATTCCATTGTGACAGGTCATTCCATTGTGACAGGTCATTCCATTGTGACAGGTCATTCCAAAGTGACAGGTCATTCTAAAGTGACAGGTCATTCTAAAGTGACAGGTCATTCCAAAGTGACAGGTCATTCCATTGTGACAGGTCATTCCATTGTGACAGGTCATTCCAAAGTGACAGGTCATTCTAAAGTGACAGGTCATTCTAAAGTGACAGGTCATTCCAAAGTGACAGGTCATTCCAAAGTGACAGGTCATTCCATTGTGACAGGTCATTCCATTGTGACAGGTCATTCCAAAGTGACAGGTCATTCCATTGTGACAGGTCATTCCATTGTGACAGGTCATTCCATTGTGACAGGTCATTCCATAGTGACAGGTCATTCCATAGTGACAGGTCATTCCATTGTGACGGGTCATTCCATTGTGACAGGTCATTCCATTGTGACGTTTTATAATACGCGTCGCGCAGCACTGGATGAAGTGTTGGCTCTTGCGCACAAACCCTTGAACTTGGCAGCTCGTCCACCATTGGCCTGCACTTTCTCGGCCTGGCAACCAATGAGAATCGGCCTCAAGCCTCTTTTTAGGTTTAATTCCGTGTGTGCAATAAAATACAAAACATGATCTGCTTTGCTGAACTCCTGCCTAAGTTCTGAGACATCCTAAAACCTGGATAGATATACACGTTACAAAAACGAACAAATTCAAGGCTACTGTAAAACTGGTGCTAGGTACAAGGTGAGTGATTTATAACATGTTATAAATATTTATATTGATTTATTATAATTTATAAACATTAAGTCTACTGGTGCCACACCCTAATCGATCCATATCCGCTGTCTACTTTGTCTACCAATGCCACACTACTCGATCCATATCCGCTGTCTACTTTGTCTACCAATGCCCCACTCTACTCGATCCATATCCGCTGTCTACGTTGTCTACCAATGACACACTCTACTCGATCCATATCCGCTGTCTACTTTGTCTACCAATGCCCCACTACTCGATCCATATCCGCTGTCTACTTTGTCTACCAATGACACACTACTCGATCCATATCCGCTGTCTACTTTGTCTACCAATGCCCCACTACTCGATCCATATCCGCTGTCTACTTTGTCTACCAATGCCACACTCTACTCGATCCATATCCGCTGTCTACTTTGTCTACCAATGCCACACTCTACTCGATCCATATCCGCTGTCTACTTTGTCTACCAATGACACACTCTACTCGATCCATATCCGCTGTCTACTTTGTCTACCAATGCCACACTCTACTCGATCCATATCCGCTGTCTACTTTGTCTACCAATGCCACACTCTACTCGAACCATATCCGCTGTCTACTTTGTCTACCAATGACACACTCTACTCGATCCATATCCGCTGTCTACTTTGTCTACCATAGCACCACCTCTCTCCTTATAGTCTACAAAATGGATTCCAAAAATTTCCCAAAATCCATCCTTCAGTTCGAATTCCATTTGAGCTACGATTTAATCAAAGGTTACAGCCCTGTCCGTAGTAGGGTTTAAAAGGGAAAAACTAGAAATTTTTATCGTTGAGCCCTAGTATCAAGCAAACATGACTCATACTCAAAATATCCCTCTTTAATTTTCTGCTCGTGGGGTTGTGGAATCGCGGAAGTTCCTCCCAACTCCACTGACCCCCTCCAAGAATCCAAAGCAGCGAAGAAGAGAATTCGGTTACCAAGTTAATTTGCATATTGTATTGGTTGCATCGGACCTGCTCTCTCGATCTTGTCGGGGTTACAGAAGCAGCCATGTTAGCATTTACCTGACAGTTATTTACATTGGTGTAACTGGAGCTGGTTCAGGCTTTCCACTGTCTCCAACTCACTGGGAAACGAAGGGTAGCTTATATAACTTATGTTGCGTGTCTAATCTCACTCCTGACCCCTTCTGGATATCTAATCTCCCTCCTGACCCTTTCTGAGTATCTAATCTTACTCCTGATCCCTACGGAGTGTCTAATCTCACACCTAACCCTTATAGGCATCTAATCTCACTACTACCGACCCTTCTGAATATCTAATCTGACTCCTGACCTTTTCTGAATATCTAATCTCACTCCTGACCCCTTCTGAATATCTAATCTTACTCTTGATCCCTACGTAGTGTCTAATCTCACTCCTGATCTTTATAGGCATCTAAGCTCACTACTACCGACCCTTCTGAATATCTAATCTCACTACTGACCTTTATAGGTATCTAATATCACTCCTGACTCTCAAATCTCACTCCTAGGTGTCTCGTCTCACCTGAACTGAGTGTCTATTCCACTTGTGCTTAATCTACAATCTCATCTTCTGTGCTATGTCCGTCGGAATGTTTTCAGACATTCCCGACAGTTCTGTGGCTATATCTAGATACTGTTACGCAACAATGCACCAGTAAGAATGAGGTTCGCCAGTACCATAAAAATTACGCTAAACCTTGGGGTCGAACATCATCTAAAAAAACTGCTGGTCTGTTGGCATTTCGTGGGAAAAAAATCTCTTTTTATTCGTTTAGCTCGTGGCTACGTAAAGTTGAAATTGTTTAACCAAAATCATACGAAACAAAAATGCAAGTCTTTGTTTACTAGGAGATCTACCCTGGTCTTTGTCTTGGTGAATAGCGACAGCGGCTGCGCTAATATTTACAAGTAGATGGCACGATATATGATATTTTCTGGGCAGTTGGGCTGTCTCATAAAATTTAGCCATATTTGAGTCGATTGGCAACCGGGCAGAAAGGCCAGAAACTGCTTCGAAAAATGGCGGATAAAATTCGAGCCTAGGCCAAAATTGGCTATTCGAATTTCTTTTTTATGGGGTTTCAGCTGCTGGGGGGTTTATACGGTTTTTAGTGGGATTAGAGATATGCATTAGAAACTTTAATTTGAAATCAGATGAGTATATAGGCGAGGTTAATCATTAGAGGGGTGAGATAGACACCGATATGGGTGAGATAGACGTCTAGATGGGTGAGATAGACATATAGATGGGTGAGATAGACATCTAGATGGGTGAGATAGATATCTGAATCGGTGAGATAGACATCTAGATGGGTGAGATAGATATCTGAATCGGTGAGATAGACATCTAGATGGGGGAGATAGATATCTGAATCGGTGAGATAGACATCTAGATGGGTGAGATAGACATAGATAAGTGAAATAGACATCTAGATGGGTGAGATAGATATCTAGATGGGTGAGATAGGAATCTAGATAGGTGAGATAGGCATCTAGATAGGTGAGATAGACATAGAAACCTATAAAAATGATCTCATAGACACAAAGTGGCAGGAACAAACTTTCAAACCCAAATATTCAAATTTTTGAAACAAAAAGCCCTTAGAACCCAAATTATCCCAAATTCCATTCCCACGATGTCTACAGGTTGCAGTCGGCCACTCTCTCCAGTACAACAGCCCCCATTCAAGTGTCCTTTCTCTTGTAAACAATGTTGAAAACTGTTTCTTTATCAACTGATTACGTCATCAATGCTTCGGATCAGACAAGGTGGGGAGCTATTGAAGGGAGCTCCAATTCGTTGAAAGCTTCCTTGCGAAAGCTGTCAGCCTGCCTGCGGAAGCGGAGCTGTTGATGGAGCCCGTGGGAGACTGGGGCCTATTGATTCCTCCACCCTTGCTTTGTTCTTGCAGCTCTTGCAGCAGCAAAGGAATGCGAAAAAGAACTTCCTTCCCCAATTGATAAGGCCAAACGAGGAAGGGTATATCCTCCAGGGTCCTCCGATCAGTTTTATCCCACCTGTATAGCCTTCCGGCTGTTTGGACCAGATCAGGCTGCGGCTCCCGCAGCCGCATAAACCAACCAACAATGCCCAGCTATTAATTTGCATCGCTCCCCGCTTGTCTCTGGGATAATTCTGCCAGCCTGCTGGGATTGTTGGCGGACAGAGATGTAGGGAACCTCGGTGGGTAGCCGTGTGCCCTGCGCAACCCCCCCCCCCACCTAGGTAACTGTGTGGGTGGCTGGCCCCGATTCCCAGTTAGCGTTGGTATTGAATTTGAAACAAGGTCGAAAATGACGGAATAAAAATCTTTTTTGGCCAAATTTCGGTCATCTTTGATTGCTAGGCCTGTAGCTGGGATGGGAGGCTTCTGATGCGTCATTTCGGTGTCTGATTATGAAGGGAACCTCGGCTGACCAGAAAAAAACTGACCGGAGAGGGGAATGGCAGACAGAGGGGGGTGGACTGACAGATGCTTAGACAGAGAGTGAGAGAGGGATAAGGAGAGATGCTTTAGATAGATAGATAGATAGATAGATAGATAGATAGAGAGATAGATAGATAGATAGATAGATAGATAGATAGATAGGTAGATAGATAGATAGATAGATAGATAGATAGATAGATAGATAGATAGATAGATAGATAGATAGATAGATAGATAGATAGATAGATAGATAGATAGATAGATAGATAGAAAGATAGATAGATAGATAGATAGATAGATAGATAGATAGATAGATAGATAGATAGATAGATAGATAGATAGATAGATAGATAGATAGAAAGATAGATAGATAGATAGATAGATAGATAGATAGATAGATAGATAGATAGATAGATAGATAGATAGATAGATAGATAGATAGATAGATAGATAGATAGATAGATAGATAGATAGATAGATAGATAGAGAGTAGACAGACAGATACACAGACACACAGATACTCGCACACAGAAACACAGAAGGCTATAACCAGATAAAAGCCCAGCCCTAACCTGCCCCTGGCACGCAAGCATCAGCTGAGTCAATCTCAATCCAGCAGCAGTTTCAGCCAGAGGAGATGCTTTTAAGCTGATTGCCGGAGTCACGAACCGCCGCCTCGGCTCTCCCGCCCTTCTCACCCAGCTCGGACCATTTCCAGCTCAAAAATGCCATTCTTCTAGTTTTTAAAAAAAGCACAGAACACAACTTTCGGCCTAAAAAAAGCCTGGCAGTCAAGTCAGTTAGCAGGTGAATGTTTTGTGCACAGACAGCGGAGACACCTGCTTCTCTTGTCGCGTCTGCATCAGAGTTGCCTATGGAGTAAAAATAGTGGAAACTTTTTGTTGAACAGCGTGAGCTGCTCTGGCGCTCCATGGGGGTAACAGGAGCACGTGTTGGCCTTTTTTTGCAAAGTGCAATAGTCAAGTAGGAAGCAGCTGGATCGAGAGAGGCGCGAAGTTCGTGTCCCTAAGAATATCCTGTTTACAAACTCCCCAAGCATTAAAAATCCTCAAGTGTACAAGAGTAATTCCTTGAACTTACAGACAGAGAGCCTCACAAAAGTCTAAATCCCCAAGCTTTGAGAATCCCAAAAAAGAGTTACAATCCCCTAGTTTCCAAAATGCTCAATTAAATCCCCAATCTTATAGAATCCCGAATCTTCCAGAATCCCCAATCTTCCAGAATCCCCAATCTTCCAGAGTCCTCACTCAATCTTTGAGAATCCCCAATCTTCCAGAGTCCTCACTCAATCTTTGAGAATCCCCAATCTTCCAGAATCCTCAATCTTCCAGAATCCCCAATCTTCCAGAATCCCCAATCTTCCAGAATCCTCAATCTTCCAGAATCCTCAATCTTCCAGAATCCCCAATCTTCCAGAATCTCCAATCTTCCAGAATCCCCAATCTTCCAGAATCCCTAATCTTCCAGAATCCCTAATCTTCCAGAATCTCCAATCTGCAAGAATCCCCAATCTTCCAGAATCCCTAATCTTCCAGAATCTCCAATCTGCAAGAATCCCCAATCTTCCAGAATCCCCAATCTTCCAAAATCCCCAATTTAAATCCCCAATCTTCCAGAATCCCTAAATTATTTCCCCAATCTTCCAGAATCCCCAATCCAGAATCACCAATCTTCCAGAATCCCCAATCTTCCAGCATCCCCAAATTTATTCCCCAATCTTCCAGCATCCTCAAATTAATCTTAAATCTAATTCACAAGTTAATACAAGTTGAGCACAGCCAAGTCAAAAAGCCACAGCTCACCCCACCCTCCTCAGCTCGTGAGCATATGAAGACAGCTCATCCATCTCTTGCAGCATGGCAGGTCAATTTCCACTCTCTAATGTCGAACAACTCAAAACCTACAGCAGCCGTTCCCAGTCAGAAGTCAAGCAATTTCTATAATTTGAGAGATTTTCGTAGGACTGTGGGGAGATAAAGGAGCCGGTTGCTAATGGTGAGTCACTGGGGAGGCAGGGCTGAGCAGATCGAGACTGGGAAGTGTCAATCACGCTGCGAGGTTTCTCTGCTGCTCTCTCTCTGTCTTTGTTTGTGAGACCTCCTCTGAGCTTGATGCTTCCTCTTTTTCCCTTCCATCTCAGCAGCCTCTCAGCCGAACTTTGGTTTCTATGGCTGGATGTGAGGGGGGGGGACGATTTTCCACAACTATTGACTTCCCATCTGCCTCCGGGATTCTCTGAGAAATGGGGGGGGGGGCAGTTGCGCCCGGTGACTTGGCTGACAAATAAAACGGCATGCGCAATGCGTAAATGCTGGTCTCGAAAATTAATAGGTTTGATATGATTTTAGCGCCATTTTAAGCATCTTAGCTGATTTTGGCACCATTTTAAGCATCACAGTTGATTTTGGCACCATTTTAAGCATCACAGTTGATTTTGGCGCCATTTTAAGCATCACAGTTGATTTTGGCGCCATTTTAAGCATCACAGTTGATTTTGGCACCATTTTAAGCATCACAGTTGATTTTGGCACCATTTTAAGCATCACAGTTGATTTTGGCGCCATTTTAAGCATCACAGTTGATTTTGGCGCCATTTTAAGCATCACAGTTGATTTTGGCACCATTTTAAGCATCACAGTTGATTTTGGCACCATTTTAAGCATCACAGTTGATTTTGGCACCATTTTAAGCATCACAGTTGATTTTGGCGCCATTTTAAGCATCACAGTTGATTTTGGCGCCATTTTTAGCATCATAGCTGATTTTGGCGCCATTTTAAGCATCACAGTTGATTTTGGCACCATTTTAAGCATCACAGATGATTTTGGCGCCATTTTAAGCATCTTAGCTGATTTTGGCACCATTTTAAGCATCACAGTTGATTTTGGCACCATTTTAAGCATCACAGATGATTTTGGCGCCATTTTAAGCATCACAGTTGATTTTGCGCCATTTTAAGCATCTTAACTGATTTTGGCGCCATATTAAGCATCATAGATGATTTTGGCGCCATTTTAAGCATCATAGATGATTTTGGCGCCATTTTAAGCATCGTAGATTATTTTTGCGCCATTTTAAGCATCTTAACTAATTTTAGCGCCATTTTAAGCATCATAGATGATTTTGGCGCCATTTTAAGCATCATAGATTATTTTTGCGCCATTTTAAGCATCTTAACTGATTTTGGCGCCATTTTAAGCATCATAGATGATTTTGGCGCCATTTTAAGCATCATAGCTGATTTTAACGCCATTTTAAGCATCATAGATTATTTTGGCGCATTATAGACTTTTTGGCGCCATTTTAAGCATCACAGTTGATTTTGGCGCCATTTTTAGCATCATAGCTGATTTTGGCGCCATTTTAAGCATCATAGATGATTTTGGCGCCATTTTAAGCATCATAGATGATTTTGGCGCCATTTTAAGCATCATAGATGATTTTGGCGCCATTTTAAGCATCACAGTTGATTTTGGCGCCATTTTAAGCATCATAGATGATTTTGGCGCCATTTTAAGCATCATAGATGATTTTGGCGCCATTTTAAGCATCACCGATGATTTTGGCGCCATTTTAAGCACCATAGTTGATTTTGGCGCCATTTTAAGCATCATAGATGATTTTGGCGCCATTTTAAGCATCATAGATTATTTTGGCGCATTATAGACTTTTTGGCGCCATTTTAAGCATCATAGAATGATTTGGGCGCAATTTTAAGCATCATAGATGATTTTGGCGCCATTTTAAGCATCATAGATGATTTTGGCGCCATTTTAAGCATCACAGTTGATTTTGGCGCTATTTTAAGCATCATAGATGATTTTGGCGCCATTTTAAGCATCATAGATGATTTTGGCGCCATTTTAAGCACCATAGTTGATTTTGGCGCCATTTTAAGCATCATAGATGATTTTGGCGCCATTTTAAGCATCATAGATGATTTTGGCGCCATTTTAAGCATCATAGATGATTTTGGCGCCATTTTAAGCATCATAGATGATTTTGGCGCCATTTTAAGCATCACCGATGATTTTGGCGCCATTTTAAGCACCATAGTTGATTTTGGCGCCATTTTAAGCATCATAGATGATTTTGGCGCCATTTTAAGCATCATAGATTATTTTGGCGCATTATAGACTTTTTGGCGCCATTTTAAGCATCATAGAATGATTTGGGCGCAATTTTAAGCATCATAGATGATTTTGGCGCCCTTTTAAGCATCATAGATGATTTTGGCGCCATTTTAAGCATCACAGTTGATTTTGGCGCCATTTTAAGCATCATAGATGATTTTGGCGCCATTTTAAGCATCACTGATTATTTTGGCGCCATTTTAAGCACCATAGTTGATTTTGGCGCCATTTTAAGCATCATAGATGATTTTGGCGCCATTTTAAGCATCATAGATGATTTTGGCGCCATTTTAAGCATCATAGATGATTTTGGCGCCATTTTAAGCATCATAGATTATTTTGGCGCATTATAGACTTTTTGGCGCCATTTTAAGCATCATAGATGATTTTGGCGCCATTTTAAGCATCATAGATTATTTTGGCGCATTATAGACTTTTTGGCGCCATTTTAAGCATCATAGAATGATTTGGGCGCAATTTTAAGCATCATAGATGATTTTGGCGCCATTTTAAGCATCACCGATGATTTTAGCGCCATTTTAAGCATCACCGATGATTTTGGCGCCATTTTAAGCACCATAGTTGATTTTGGCGCCATTTTAAGCATCATAGCTGATTTTGGCACCATTTAAGCCTTAGGTTTGGATTTTAGTACCATTTTAGCGTCCCTAGATATTCTCTTCTTTCAGTTCCTCCTTAGAACCGAAAAAATGAATTTAATTCACTTTTGACACTGTTGACGCTAGAAACCCCGATCAAGCAGAGTGGGGGCTGCATGCGGAAATAGCTCCCCAGGTGTTAAATTTCTGCTCCCGCGACTCGCTGCTTCCGCCAGATTTTCTCCAGTTTGTGTGGCAGTAAATCTTCTTTTAACAGCCCGAGCGTCCGCTTCAACAGTTTAAATTGCTGAGAAGGAAGCGAGAGTTCTCGTGCGCAAGAAGATCGTAAAGCACATTCTGCGGAGGATTGATTCGTTTTACGAGGAAAATCTTCTACTAGGAGAGATGCCTTCAATATCTGGGGGCAGTGAGTAATGGCTTTGAGGAAGTCATCTAGTCAGTCAGTCTGTTCCTACTTGATTTCTGCTCTCCCAGATCAGGGCCCTTTTTCTTATTATCAGAGATTTCCTAAGCCGAAGCATAACGAGAGCCCAGAGGCGTCGAGTCTGCCGCTGAGCGAGTCAATTTTGTAATTAAAATGCTCTCAGCATTGCCGTTGTATTGAGTACCAACAAGTGGAGCGCCATTTGAGAGATGAGCTGGGAACAAAATGAGAGACAGAAAGACAGACAGACAGACTAAAGCAATCTGCTGTGAAACAAAAACACAAATGATTTGGGCGTGTTTGTTTTAACTGATCCTGTTGACAGACCCGATCCACTCTCTTTGTCGCAAAGAGGCGAAGGGAGACGGCGCGTCAGTGCGCGACTGTGTGAGAGAGGAGGTTGAAAGAGGAGCTAGTAGCTGGTGATGCTATTGAAATATGGTTGCGGCAGGGGGAGGTGGATGTGAGAGGGTGAGAAGGCGAGAAGGAGAGGACGAAATGGAGAGAAGGAGAGTGAGGAGAGGGAGTGAAGGAGAGGGAGAGAAGGAGAGAGAGGAGAGGGAGAGAAGGAGAGGGAGAGAAGGAGAGAGGGGAGAGGGAGAGAAGGAGAGGGAGTGAAGGAGAGGGAGAGAAGGAGAGAGAGGAGAGGGAGAGAAGGAGAGGGAGAGAAGGAGAGAGGGGAGAGGGAGAGAAGGAGAGGGAGTGAAGGAGAGGGAGAGAAGGAGAGAGAGGAGAGGGAGAGAAGGAGAGGGAGAGAAGGAGAGGGAGAGAGAGCGAAAGAGAAGGATGAGAGGGAGAGAAGGAGAGAGAGGAGAGGAAGAGAAGGAGAGGGAGAGAAGGTGAGGGAGAGAAGGAGTGGGAGAGAAGGAGAGGGAGTGAAGGTGAGGGAGAGATGGAGAGGGAGAGAAGGAGAGGGAGAGAAGGAGAGGGAGTGAAGGAGAGGGAGAGAAGGAGTGGGAGAGAAGGAGAGGGAGAGAAGGAGTGGAAGAGAAGAAGAGGGAGAGTAGAGCGTGGGAGATGTAGGCAGCCAGCTCTCTAGCGGCCCAGCAGCCGGGCGCCTCGCAGGGCCCCCTGATCAGGCAGTCGATGAGAAGGCAGTCGAGTGAGCAGGGTGCGCAGCAGTCAAACACGCAAACTGACACAAACCCAAAGAAAGTTGAGCATCCAGCAGCCCCAGTTGGCGGGGCTTCATCCCATGCGGCTCAGCTCCACCGCCGCCAATATTTGCGCAGAGGTAATTGCGTCAGTATTTGCTCAGGATGTCTGCCGCTGACTGACTGACAGGGGCAATGCCAAGTTTCCCTGCTCCCTCTCTCTGCTCAGCTCTGGGTCTGGTTTCCTTCTTCCTCTATTTCTTTTCTAGGCTCCTAACTTGCCATCCTTTGCTCAGTTGCTTTGGGGCTGCCGAGCAGGAAATTTACCCCCCCCCCCTAGAAATTCTTTACCCAATCTGCTCAGCCACGCAGTTCTGCCAGCTTGTCCCGTCTCTCTGCTCATTAAAAGCAGCAAGAGAAATTGAGAAGTAAGCGGAAATTCTACGGCAACAAGTTTTGCTATATTTCTGTTGCTGGATTTCTGCTTTCTCAGCTTGCCGTTTTCTGGTGAATAATTATTTTACGGGGTCAAGTTTTGAGTTCGAATGCGGTTAGTGAGAACTTTTCGGGCATTTTGAGCTGCTGGCTAGATTAGCAATCCATTCTGGACTCCATAATTCCCTATGATTGGCTAGATTAGCAATCCATTCTGGACTCCACAATTCCCCGTGATTGGCTAGATTAGCAATCCATTCTGGACTCCACAATTCCCCATGATTGGCTAGATTAGCAATCCATTCTGGACTCCATAATTCCCTATGATTGGCTGGATTAGCAATCCATTCTGGACTCCATAATTCCCCATGATTGGCTAGATTAGCAATCCATTCTGGACTCCATAATACCCCATGATTGGCTAGATTAGCAATCCATTCTGGACTCCATAATACCCCATGATTGGCTAGATTAGCAATCCATTCTGGACTCCATAATACCCCATGATTGGCTAGATTAGCAATCCATTCTGGACTCCATAATACCCCATGATTGGCTAGATTAGCAATCCATTCTGGACTCCATAATACCCCATGATTGGCTAGATTAGCAATCCATTCTGGACTCCATAATACCCCATGATTGGCTGGATTAGCAATCCATTTTGAACTCAGTCAGTTAAGACAACCGCTTAGGTTTTTTATCAACTTTTTCTTGGCACAGCTCTTTCATATTAGGTTGCTGCTTCAGCTAAAAGAAGTTTCAAACGAACTGGAGAGTGAACGGGGTCCTTCGGCCTACCAAGTGATTATTTAAAAATCTTTCACTCCTATCTCTGCCTTTTACCTATAAGCCTTCGCATGGCTAGCAATGGTTATAGAATACAATGGGAAAGGACTGAAGAGCCTTTTAAAGTGGACTCAGGCCATGTAACTGACACTCTGCAGTACAATGGAAGAAGTGGCTAAGCAAGAAGTATAGAGAGAGAGAAAGCGGAAGAAACGCGTGTAGTGTTGTGAGCGCCGTGAGAGCTGGGGGAGCTTGAGCAGAATATTGAGAATATTGCCACTCTTAACACCTTTGCCACTTGAGTCTAAGGAATTTGATGAGTGCCATCAGGTAGGCTGTATGCGGTGCAGCATTCACTGAATTACAGTGTGAGCCGAGTGGGGTCAGCTGACTGAGAAATGCGGTTGCACAATTTGCACTGTGGGCCTCGAGTGAGACAAATTCTGTTTTATTGCAGTCCACTTGTGGGTGGCAATGTCCTTCTCAGTGTCACTCCAATCATCTCTGCGCTTCTTCATCCTGACTGCTTTGTCGCGTCGCTGCGGTCATGTACAGCGCCTGGGCTCCCAGGGTTCGAGGTGCTGCTCTGTCTCACCGTTCATCTCTCTACTTCTCCCAGTCTACTTCTCCCTCTTTGCTTCTCTCTCCTTAATTTATCCGTCTCTACTTCTCCTTCCCTACTTCTCCGGCTCTACTTCTCCCTCCCTACATCTCAGTCTCTACTTCTCCCTCCCTACTTCTCACTCCCCTACTTCATCTCTCTCTACTTCTCCCTCTCTACTCTCCCTCTCTACATCTCCCTCTCTACATCTCCCTCTCTGCATCTCTCTCTCTCTCTACATCTGCCTCTCTACTTCTCCCTCTCTACTTCTCACTCACTCCTTTTCTATTTCTCACTCTGCTTTTCTACT